>JZKD02S1908959.1:0-24814 GCA_000966675.3 Picea glauca
CCTTGCAAGGAATAAATTCCATTCTTTAGAAAGTTTAGAACCCAACTCTCATCAAGTAAACTAGTTAAGAAAATTTTTGACTGCATAACATTACTTTTCCAAGTGAGATCCCCTCTCCCTTTCTCTCCATTTATTTTTATAGAAAAAATTCCAATGACACATGTCCTCATGACAAATAATTAATTTTTAATAATTTAATTAAAGGATTGTTCACCCACTACATGTGTCAAACTCTCCCCAAGTTGCACATGTTAATTCCCTTTTTATTTTATTTATTTAGGAATTTTCCCTCACATTCCCCAATGTGCTCCTAATTTTATGCTTAGTTGTTCCTTAGTTCCCTAATCCCTCATTTAATTTGTGTCCCCTAGATAGATTTTAGTTTGAGTTGGATCGGGAGTCTTCTTTTAGTTAGGATTAGTGGTAGATTGACTCAAGATATTTTTTTTAACAGAAACGGTTATGATTGTACTTATAAAAGATCAACGGCCTCGTCGAAAAGAAGTACATAGAAAAAAGATCCTAAGTCTAGTTTTCTGATTTATCTTACCGGATTCCAAGTTCACTTTCCTATGTTTCCAGATATCCAAAGAAATGAAATTCCATGATTCCTTACATGAATAAATTTAGACAAATTGACGCCCTAATAATTGACAAAAGCAACACATGATTATTTTTTATTTCGGGATTGACTTCTGGTCATCATTGGTTGTATTTATGGTGATGTCTCTTTCTTCTTCTCTAATTTTGTCCAACCTTCTTTGATAGATAGTGATGTTGTTGTTGATTCAATTATCCCCATATTTTCCTGATTTGGGGGACTTGTTTTCTTTGGAGGTGTCAATGCTGCTTCATCTTTATCGATCTCATCTGCCCATCTTGAAGGAGGTGGGGAGTTGAAGAGAGCCTTGATTTCTATTCTCGTATCAGGAGTATCTGAAGCCTTAAAACTTTCTATTCCTGGATCACGAGAAGTTGAATCTTTACTCTTCGATTGAGGGACAATGTTTGAATGATTCGAAGATGTCTCCTGAGTAGACATGTCTTTGGAATCATGGCTCAAAGAATCTGGTTCTAGAGAAGAATTTTGGTTGTTTGTAATAATTAGTTGATGATCTTCATTGGATCCTTCCCACCAGGTTGATTTGCATTGTTGTGTTCCCACCTTCCTATTTCCCTTAGTGCATTGAGCTACTATGTGCCCTGTTTTGAAACAAGCCCTGCATCGCAGTGAGATTCTTTCATAGTCTAGCTTTTGGTTCCAGGAGTAGTTTTTGCAGCCCAAGATAATTTCTTCTGGAAACCCTTTGCTAAAATCCATTTCCATGCAAATTATGGCATATGAGGTGGTGCTATGAATTCTAGTTTCTTTTCTTGCAAAATGAAACTTTCCTAATGCTGATCCAATATCTCGAAGATAAGTTTCACCCCCAAAATGCAAGGGAACATTAGGAAGTCTAACCCAAACTGGAGCAGAAGAAAGAACATAAGTCATAGGATTGAAGCAAGGAGTCCAGACCATCATGCACAAACCTGAGTTTCCCCAAAACCAAGGGCAAGAGGCAAGGATCAGATCCTGGTCTGCTGAAAGATCAAACTCTGCAATGAAGAAACCTTTCGAGCATGGGTGAATGAATAAATATTCCTTGATGAGAGGCTTCCAATGGGCTGAGATCCAACCATTGAGATCCACAAGCCGTGACCAAAGTCCATTGAACCGACAGATTAAATCATTTTCCTGAAAGTAAACTTCCTCATCTTGAACTTCTTGGCCCATGAGAAGAGAAATCGTTGTGGATTCTTTAACCAAGCATGGAACAAATGGGGGAGAACGAGATGAGATTTGTGATTTAACAACCTCACTGTAAGAGGTTGGGACACTACCCGAAGGGCCGGGAGAAGGAAACACACATGGTTGATCAACAAAGTTGTGTTGAGTAGAACCACTGCGTTTGGATCTACTACGAATGGAAGCCGCCATTGAAGAGAGAACAATTGCATCCATTGAAGAGAGAGCATCTGTGGCCAAGAGGCCGAGCTGTAGAAAGGAAGGTGACTAAAGTTTAACCTTATCCATAGAGACGTCGTGAAGCACCAAAGTGTCCATTTAGAAAACAATATCAACCCTTTAGCAACAAGCTTTATGAGATGATCAATATAATTCACTCAAGATGTTACTCTATGTGAACCACGTATTCTCTCATGTTTTTATTTTCTTTTATTTAAAATTTCCATTTAATATTTTCATGCACATATGTGCATCTACCCACTTTATTCTTATTTCTTCATTTACTTAACTTACTAGTCTAACTCCCTTATTTCCCTTTTATGGTTTAATTTATTCAAACATCTTAAACTTAGACTCTTGTTATATTTCTTAGTTTGTAATTTAATAATTAATTAAATACTCCGTTGTAACAAGGTCTAAACAATTTTATTATGTTTTCTAGGCCATCTAGATTTTTATTGACTCACAATTTTATCATGCAATGTGCCCTTCAAGACACACCTCTGTGATCCAAGGGTGCCACTAGCCTTTGACTAGTTTGGAAGTTTGTCTGACACTTGGAGTCAACACTCCACTTGGTCGATATTGTGAGAGACTAAGGGTTGTCTAAGGAATAAGGATTCCTCCTTATTGCGCACCCCTTAGAATTTTGCGTGAGTGATTGTCTTAGTCTACCCTCACGACATCGTGGATCTATCGAACTAGGTAATCGTTAACCTATAGCTCGGTTCACGATGGGAGTGCTAGTAGGATGTGATAGGGATGATACCACACCTCTCCCTCAATCATATGGTTTATGTGTATGACCCCTCTACTCCATATGTGAGTCAGATTAATAACTGTCACCATGCCTGCATCCACTGACAAGGACAATGCCAATTATCCATATACATAAATCCATACTAGAATCAATCATATAACACATGCATGTAAATAAAATACTCAAAACAAATAAAAATCCACTCCTTGACTCAATCGAGAGTCCAAGGAAGTCCATTGATGCCATCAACATCCTCAACCTGTCATGTATCCTGCACACTCAAGAGAACTCATAAATAATACCTGTCAATATATGTACATCTAGAAATTAATATATAAATCGTAATGATGTCACAATATAACTCATAATCAAAGCATAATCATAATCTATCATAGCAGGATCACTTTCTCTCAAGTGTCCTCAAAGAATAATTCAATATAAAATGTGCTCAGTGGAATTGGATGTTACATACACCGCTCTTGTTTTAAACTTCATCCCAAAGTTTGCATAGTCTAAATGAATGCAATAAATGTATCTGACACCAATCTGAATATCCAACCCATCAAACAAATAAGGAAACTATTGATACATCTCATATGCATCCTCCCATCTAGCCGAGTGTGGATTATATTTGTCCCACTAGACCTTGACCTGATCGACTATTCGACGTTGTAGCTGTCGAGTGCGATTGTCCAGAATGCTATTTGTAAAACTAGAATCTTTTCTCGAAATTCGTCTTAAGAGGTATTACAAAGAATATGCCTGGTCTTTGACTCAACACATCTGCTACTCTATTCACGATTCCTTTAATGTAAATAATCTCAAAGTTGTATTCACTAAGCAGTTCTGACCAATGCCTTTGTCGCATGTTCAAGTCATTTTGAGTAAAAATATGTTGTAATCCACAGTGATCAGTCTTTAATTCAAATTTTCATCCAATAAGATAATGTCTCCAAACTCTCAAGGCATAAATGATTTCTAACAAATCCAAATTGTGTGTTGCGTAATTCTCTTCATGCCTTCTTAATTTCCTTGAAATGTAAGTGATCACTCGACCATATTGCATCAAAACTCCACCTAGACCTTCCTTGGATGTGTCTATGCATATCAAGAATTCCTTGTCCATATAAAAGACCTTAAGTATCGGTGCTATCATTAATAATTCCTTAAACTTTTTAAATGATTCTGTGCATTTCTCTGAATGTACAAATGTCTTGCTTTTCTTTTGCAATTCCGTAATTGGATTTGCTATCTTTGAAAAACCTTCGACGAAACATCGGTAAGAACTTGATAACGACATAAAGCTACGTAACACTTTTATGGTCATCAGTGTTGTCCATTCCATAATAACCTCTACTTTCACTGTATCCGCAATGATACCTTCTCCATATATGATATGTCCCAAATAATGAATCTTCATCTGGTAAAATGAACATTTCGACAGTTTCTCGTACAACTTGTTTTCTCTTAGACACTGTAAGACTAACCTCAAGTGTTCTTTGTGCTCTTATTTAGTCTGAGAATAAATCAGTATGTCATCGATAAACACTTGTACAAACTTGTCCAAGTATTCATAGAATATCCCATTCATCAAACTCATGAACATGCCCAGGGAATTCATCAATCCAAACTGTAAAAAGGTAAAATCAATGTCGAAATCTCGTTTTAAACGTGGTATTAGGGATACATTCCTCTTTGATCTGTAACTAATGATATCCCGATATCAAGTCAATATTCAAAAACATAGTTTCTATCTTTATTTGATCAAATAAACCATCTATCCTTGGTAATGAATATTGGTTCTTGATCTTAGATTTGTTCAATTGACGATAGTCAATGAAAAGCCTCCACGATCCATCCTTCTTTCTTACAAAAATCATTGGTGCACCCCATGGTGATACGCTTGGATGTATAACTCCAAAATCTAACAACTCCTTCAATTTCATTTTCAGTTCTTTCAATTCAGGTGTCGACATTCGATATGGTGTTCTTGCAATTAGTTTTGTACAATGTTTCAAATCTATGGTAAATTTTAATTCCCTTTCTGGCAGTAAACTTGGTAGTTCCTTCGAAAATACGTCTACAAACTATGATATTACAGGAAGTTTTTCTAGTCCTTCTATGTCCCCCTTTTCGTTAAGTTCTAAGATGGCATATAACTTACACCCCTTGCACATACTTTTCTGTAATTGTAAGGAAGAAATAAACCTCAATGACACTCCNCCTTGCAAGGAATAAATTCCATTCTTTAGAAAGTTTAGAACCCAACTCTCATCAAGTAAACTAGTTAAGAAAATTTTTGACTGCATAACATTACTTTTCCAAGTGAGATCCCCTCTCCCTTTCTCTCCATTTATTTTTATAGAAAAAATTCCAATGACACATGTCCTCATGACAAATAATTAATTTTTAATAATTTAATTAAAGGATTGTTCACCCACTACATGTGTCAAACTCTCCCCAAGTTGCACATGTTAATTCCCTTTTTATTTTATTTATTTAGGAATTTTCCCTCACATTCCCCAATGTGCTCCTAATTTTATGCTTAGTTGTTCCTTAGTTCCCTAATCCCTCATTTAATTTGTGTCCCCTAGATAGATTTTAGTTTGAGTTGGATCGGGAGTCTTCTTTTAGTTAGGATTAGTGGTAGATTGACTCAAGATATTTTTTTTAACAGAAACGGTTATGATTGTACTTATAAAAGATCAACGGCCTCGTCGAAAAGAAGTACATAGAAAAAAGATCCTAAGTCTAGTTTTCTGATTTATCTTACCGGATTCCAAGTTCACTTTCCTATGTTTCCAGATATCCAAAGAAATGACATTCCATGATTCCTTACATGAATAAATTTAGACAAATTGACACCCTAATAATTGACAAAAGAAACACATGATTATTTTTTATTTCGGGATCGACTTCTGGTCATCATTGGTTGTATTTATGGTGATGCCTCTTTCTTCTTCTCAACTTTTGTCCAACCTTCTTTGACAGATAGTGATGTTGTTGTTGATTCAATTATCCCCATATTTTCCTGATCTGGGGGACTTGTTTTCTTTGGAGGTGTCAATGCTGCTTCATCTTTATCGATCTCATCTGCCCATCTTGAAGGAGGTGGGGAGTTGAAGAGAGCCTTGCTTTCTATTCTCGTATTAGGAGTATCTGAAGCCTTAAAACTTTCTATTCCTGGATCAAGAGAAGTTGAAGCTTTACTCTTCGATTGAGGGACAATGTTTGAATGATTCGAAGATGTCTCCTGAGTAGACATGTCTTTGGAATCATGGATCAAAGAATCTGGTTCTAGAGAAGAATTTCGGTTGTTTGTGATAATTAGTTGATGATCTTCATTGGATCCTTCCCACCAGGTTGATTTGCATTGTTGTGTTCCCACCTTCCTATTTCCCTTAGTGCATTGAGTTGCTATGTGCCCTATTTTGAAACAAGCCCTGCATCGCAGTGAGATTCTTTCATAGTCTAGCTTTTGGGTCTAGGAGTAGTTTTTGTAGCCCAAGATAATTTCTTCTGGAAACCCTTTGCTAAAATCCATTTCCACGCAAATTCTGGCATATGAGGTGGTGCTATGAATTCTAGTTTCTTTTCTTGCAAAATGAAACTTTCCTAATGCTGATCCAATATCTCGAAGAGAAGTTTCGCCCAAAAAATGCAAGGGAAGATTAGGAAGTCTAACCCAAACTAGAGCAGAAGAAAGAACATAAGTCAGAGGATTGAAGTAAGGAGTCCAGGACATCATGCACAAACATGAGTTTCCCCAAAACCAAGGGCAAGAGGCAAGGATCAGATCCCGGTCTGCTGAAAGATCAAACTCTGCAATGAAGAAACCTTTCAAGCATGGGTGAATGAATAAATATTCCTTGATGAGAGGCTTCCAATGGGCTGATATCCAACCATTGAGATCCACAAGTCGTGACCAAAGTCCATTGAATCGACAGATTAAATCATTTTCCTGAAAGTAAACTTCCTCATCTTGAACTTCTTGGCCCATGAGAAGAGAAATCGTTGGGGCTTCTTTAATCGAGCATAGAACAAATGGGGGAGAACGAGCTGAGATTTGTGATTTAACAACCTCACTGTAAGAGGTTGGGACGCTACCCGAAGGGCTGGGAGAAGGAAACACACATGGTTGATCAACAAAGTTGTGTTGAGTAGAACCACTGTGTTCAGATCCGCTATGAATGGAAGCCGCCATTGAAGAGAGAACAATTGCATCCATTGAAGAGAGAGAAGCTGTGGCCAAGAGGCCGAGATACAGAAAGGAAGGCGACTAAAGTTTAACCTTATCCATAGAGACGTCGTGAAGCACCAAAGTGTCCATTTAGAAAACAGTATCAACCCTTTAGCAACAAGTTTTATGAGATGATCAATATAATTCACTCAAGATGTTACTCTATGTGAACCACCTATTCTCTCATGTTTTTATTTTCTTTTATTTAAAATTTCCATTTAATATTTTCATGCACATATGTGCATCTACCCACTTTATTCTCATTTCTTCATTTAATTAACTTACTAGTCTAACTCCCTTATTTCCTTTTTATGGTTTAATTTATTCAAACATCTTAAACTTAGACTCTTGTTATATTTCTTAGTTTGTAATTTAATAATTAATTAAATACTCTGTTGTAACAAGGTCTAAACAATTTTATTATGTTTTCTAGGCCATCTAGATTTTTATTGACTCACAATTTTATCATGCAATGTGCCCTTCAAGACACACCTCTGTGCTCCAAGGGTGCCACTAGCCTTTGAATAGTTTGGAAGTTTGTCTGACACTTGGAGTCAACACTCCACTTGGTCGATATTGTGAGAGACTAAGGGTTGTCTAAGGAATAAGGATTCCTCCTTATTGCGCACCCCTTAGAATTCTGCATGAGCGATTGTCTTAGTCTACCCTCATGACATCGTGGATCTATCGAACTAGGTAATCGTTAACCTATAGCTTGGTTCACGATGGGAGTGCTAGTAGGATGTGATAGGGATAATACCACACCTCTCCCTCAATCATATGGTTTATGTGTATGACCCCTCTACTCCATATGTGAGTCAGATTAATAACTGTCACCATGCCTGCATCCACTGACAAGGACAATGTCAATTATCCATGTACATAAATCCATACTAGAATAAATCATATAACACATGCATGTAAATAAAATACTCAAAACAAATACAAATCCACTCCCTGACTCAATCCAGAGTCCAAGGAAGTCCATTGATGCCATCAACATCCTCAACCTGTCATGTATCCTGCACACTCAAGAGAACTCATAAATAATACCTATCAATATATGTACATCTAGAAATTAATATATAAATCGTAATGATGTCACAATATAACTCATAATCAAAGCATAATCATAATCTATCATAGCAGGATCACTTTCTCTCAAGTGTCCTCAAAGAATAATTCAATATAAAATGTGCTCAGTGGAATTGGATGTTACATACACCGCTCTTGTTTTAAACTTCATCCCAAAGTTTGCATAGTCTAAATGAATGCAATAAATGTATCTGACACCAATATGAATATCCAACCCATCAAACAAATAAGGAAACTGTTGATACATCTCATATGCATCCTCCCATCTAGCCGAGTGTGGATTATAGTTGTCCCACTAGACCTTGACCTGATCGACTATTCGACGTTGTAGTTGTCGAGTGCAATTGTCCAGAATGCTATTTGTAAAGCTAGAATCTTTTCTCGAATATTCATCTTAAGAGGTATTACAAATAATATGCCTGGTCTTTGAATCAACACATCTACTACTCTGTTCACCATTCCTTTAATGTAAGTAATCTCAAAGTTGTATTCACTAAGCAGTTCTAACCAACGCCTTTGTCGCACGTTCAAGTCATTTTGAGTAAAAATATGTTGTAATCCACAATGATCAGTCTTTAATTCAAATTTTCATCCAATAAGATAATGTCTCCAAACTCTCAAGGCATAAATGATTTCTAACAAATCCAATTTGTGTGTTACGTAATTCTCTTCATGCCTTCTTAATTTCCTTGAAATGTAAGTGATCACTCGACCATATTGCATCAAAAATCCACCTAGACCTTCCTTGGATGTGTCTATGCATGTCAAGAATTCCTTGTCCATATAAATGACCTTAAGTATCGATGCTATTGTTAATAATTCCTTAAACTTTTTAAATGATTCTGTGCATTTCTTTGAATGTACAAATTTATTGCTTTTCTTTTGCAATTCCGTAATTGGATTTGCTATCTTTGAAAAACCTTCGACGAAAAATCGGTAAGAACTTGATAACGACATAAAGCTACGTAACACATTTATGTTCATCAGTGTTTTCCATTCCATAATAACCTCTACTTTCACTGGATCTGCAATGATACCTTCTCCATATATGATATGTCCCAAATAATGAATCTTCATCTGGTAAAATGAACATTTCGATAGTTTCTCGTACAACTTGTTTTCTCTTAGACACTGTAAGACTAACCTCAAGTGTTCTTTGTGCTCTTATTTAGTCTAAGAATAAATCAGTATGTCATCGATAAACACTTGTACAAACTTGTCCAAGTATTCACAGAATACCCCATTCATCAAACTCATGAACACGCCCAGGGAATTCATCAATCCAAACTGTAAAAAGGTAAAATCAGTGTCAAAATCTCGTTTTAAACGTGGTATTAGGGATACATTCCTCTTTGATCTGTAACGGATGATATCCCGATCTCAAGTCAATATTCAAAAACATAGTTTCTCCCTTCATTTGATCAAATAAACCATCTATTCTTGGTAATGAATATTGGTTCTTGATCGTAGATTTGTTCAATTGACGATAGTCAATGAAAAGCCTCCACGATCCATCCTTCTTTCTTACAAAAATCATTGTTGCACCCCACGGTGATACGCTTGGATGTATAACTCCCAAATCTAACAACTCCTTCAATTGCATTTTCAGTTCTTTCAATTCAAGTGTCGACATTCGATATGGTGTTCTTGCAATTAGTTCTGTACAATGTTTCAAATCTATGATAAATTTTAATTCCCTTTCTGGCAGTAAACTTGGTAGTTCCTCTGAAAATACGTCTGCAAACTATGATATTACAGGAAGTTTTTATAATCCTTCTATGTCCCCCTTTTTGTTAAGTTCTAAGATGGCATATAACTTACACCCCTTGCACATACTTTTCTGTAATTGTAAGGAAGAAATAAACCTCAATGACACTCCATGGTTTGTTCCTACAATTACTCTACCTTATCCCAAATCATCTGTTAAACTTAACTGTTTCGTCTTGCAGTTAAGTATCATATTGTGTGATTCTAACCAATCCATTCCAATCACTATATCATAATATCCCAAGATTGCAACACACAGGCTTACATTTTTCACGAAGTCACCCAAGTTAATGTTACAATCCTTAACTTTTCCTCCAACCTTTTGCTTGTCACCATATGCCATTTCCACATGTATAAACTCATCTTGTTCGACTACCTTCACCTTAATTATTTTAAGCACAACACTAGATATAAAACTTTCAGTAGCTCCTGAATCTATGAAAATACTAAAATGATGATCAACGATCATACATGACATCTAAATCATGGTGGAATGTTGATCGACCTTATGGTTATTCACCACTGCATGTTTCCTGTGGGCCTTGCCCAAATATCCAACTGTCATAGGTCTTGATTATCTGAAAACTCTTGCCTTATCAATAGGAAAATATATCTATTAATGTGGCTCTCCACACGTCTAACATCCATTCTTCAGTCTCATGATCCTAGTCCTAGAAGTATAAGTTGTTGGCCTAGGAGTCTACTGTACTGGTATGTTCTATGAACCATGTCTAAATTGTTGTTGTTGTTGTGGACGACGTTGTTGTTGCTGATGTGGTGCTCTATATGGAGTCCTCTGCTGAGGAGTCTGTTGTCGCAGTGTTGAGAATACATGTCCTTTGGGCATATCATAGTGCCCAGAAGTCCATCGAACTGGTGTCTGATGATACTACGCTCCAGGTGGTGCTTGTCCAATTTTTTTGGAAGGATCCCTTCCATGACCCCCACTGTTCAGATATTCCTCAGCAATGAGGGACTTTTGAACTGCATCATGCAACATATGAGGCATCAAGATCCTCACTTTCACACTGATGTTGAATTCGAGTCCAAACACAAACTTGTTAACATTTAATTTCTCAGTGTTCAAATGTGGAGAATATATATGTAGCTCCATGTACTTGACCTCATACTCCAGTATCATACGACTATCCTATAGTAATGTGTTGAAATCATTAAGTTGACGCTCAATGAATTCATTTGATAATTACCTATCCTAGAATCATTCCTCAAACAATTCCCATGACACTTCTTCAACGACCATGTTTAGTTGAGGTAAGAGTGTCTTCCACCAAAGAATAACACTCCCTTTTAGTTGAAAGACCGCCATGTATAATTTCATGTCGAAGGTGTAATCACATAGTGAAAAGAACATTTCCATGTTCTCAAACCATGCCTCGGCGGCTAAGCTGTTTGTGGCACCCCAAAACTCGAGAAATTTCACTTTCTCGAGTTCTCTATGTATACTACTACTACCTGTTGGAGTGCGCTGTAAAACCTCATTGGGCACAAACTCTCTTCCCTCATTTTGATCCAGACAGTTGATTATTTCCTCTGACATCCTCTGGAAGGATCTCATCATACCTACCACATCTCCCACAACAACCTGCTCCTACTTAGTAGTGTGCTCCTCTTAAAGTGGAGCCGATCCCTCCTGCGTGGATTCTCTTGGAGGAAGCGTTCCTTTTCCCCCCACACCATACCATATAATCATCATGCATACTTTGACCATGATACTTGTCATGAACAAATCCAAATTTTTATTAACGATACATCCTTAACTATAAAACAAAAAAGTGGAAGGCATAACAGGTCTGTTGTCACAGAGTTGAACACGCTATGATACCATATGTAACACTCTCCTCGTACACAAACCATAAGTAAGTGATTACAAGGAAGTAGTTTATTTAATTTTTATTTTAAAAAAAATATCTTATCAACTTGTGCAACTAAGCTTAGTTTTATGACAAGAAAAATATACAACTATCATTATACAACTACATATATTCGTCAAGGAACATATTCGTTAAGGATTTATCTAGAATTACAATTAGAACACTAGTAATATCATCTTATTTACAGTCTTTGAAGTTGTTCAATTTGGATAATACAAATGATGAAACAATCGAGGAGATAAAATCATTAATTAAACTATTATATACAAATATAAAATCTTTAGACCATTCATAAGATTATTAATATTATGTAAGCTTAGTATTTAAGCTTCTAATTGTATTCAATTTTTAATAGTAATTTATAAATGTTAAACTATTAATATGTAAACTATTAAAATTAACAATAAGGTTAGTTGTAATAACTATTAACATCTAACCATACATATTAATCAACTGTAATGTATCCTCATCAATAGCTATTCTAAACAATAATTTTGAAACTAATAAACCACAACCATAATAGTTATGAGTAAGGTTATTAAATAACCAAAGGTGAAGAATTATAATTTGTTAAGCTAAAAATTACTGCCATTAAACACTATGTTAAGTTATCACTTCGAATGTAACTATCATATCTCACTCCTTCAAGTTGATTTTTAAAACAAAATTCCAACATCTTGACATTGATAGCATGCACACTATGTTGATATCATTAAACTAAGGTAAACATAGGTTTCCAAGTCAGATCCCGTTGAAATTGGTGATAGGAGATTAACTTGGGTAGACACATCATTGAGACTGCTAAGGATGTTTTAGTTCTTGTTGTAAGTAACTAAATATCTTAAGTTATCCCAAGGCTTCTCACTAGCGCTTAAGTTTTCTGTTGAAGTCACAAGCAACTTTTTGTGATCTCAAGTTTGCTCGCCAACGTCTTGATAAATCAAATAGAGATCACTAAATTCTATTCCACGATAATTCTTAAACGAGTAAGAGGTACAGCTCCATCATGGAAGTATATTCCTAAAACCTTCAAAAGCAAGGTATCATTACAAGTATTGTTGTCATTTAAGTATTCATCATTACTTACTAATTATAACTCTGACTACTTGGTTACCATACTGTCTAGAATATGGACAAGATCATTATTGAAATTAAAAAATTTAGGTTTATAAAATACAACGCCAGAATACCCAATTGAATGTTGGAAAGATAAAAAAAATACATTTATTGTAATGTCTGTTGAGTATCAAATTTCCAAAATACCAGATGTCATAGGGCATCAATGTAACTTTACTTTGACAAATCTAGATTGACGGATTGTTACATAATTACTTTTAATTTTTCAAATTAGTAGTAAAAGACAACATTATTAATTTAAGTTGATATCTAAATCTCATAACAACGCAGCCATGGCATTGTTTAAGGATATCAAATCCTGCGTGAGACTATCCATGAGTGATTTTAAAAACGAGGATCTGGAGTGAATGGGAACTTCGTCTACTTCTTTATCTCACTGTAATAATATATTAAACTATCAATTTAACAATAATAAAGAGTTATTTATTAATTCTGTCATATATTAAACTTCGTTTAGAACATGCATAAGTTGCACTGGCGTGTAATGATAAAAGTTCTTAAGGAGTTAAATTATCTTTTACAACATCATTTAAGGTTTGGAATACGAATCAGGTGTAACAAAAAGGTGTGTTATTTGTGGTGAAACCCCCCCCTTCCTCTCCTTCAGGGATGGCATGACCTCCCAGTCTAGGATCATTCAAGTCGTCGAGTCGAATGACTCACCGGGCTCCGGATGTAACCATTTTCAATTTGACATAGGCCCGCCTGTCTTCAAGGCATCAGTTCTATGGCACCTACGGACCCTGTCCTTGCGGTTTTAACTCTTGCGCCAATGACACTAGCTCTCGATGGTAGGATCCCTCTTCGATATGAACACAAACTATAACCGTGGGCCAACTCTCTTTGTGACCCCGCACTTCAGGACTTTCGCAAGTTCCTTCCTCCTTTTCCCAACTTCTGAATCGATGAATACTACGGGACCATATCTACGACCCTCGTTCTTCTCGCTATCAACGACTATGATCACTTCACGAGTTTGGGCCTTGTGAGTCTTCTCTCCTCTCGACTTTGATTTTACCGACTCATGAATTAGCGAAATGTCGATCCTGCTCCACGTGTCCTCCTTGATGGATGGCCAAGATTTACTTTGGCTCTTGGCTACTCGGGTGTTCTCCTCCTGGATTCTTCTGAAGGGATCCTCCTCCGAAATGCATGGATCTCTGCCACATTCTCTTCTGGATCCAATATCCTGGATTGAAATCGCTCTTTGCGACTTCGCGAATATCATTTGCTTGCTCCCAACAAACCTTACAAATTTCCTCCTCCCGAACCTATCGATCTTCTACCAGCTGTCTCCTCTTCGACTATGGATGACCTCTCCATCTTCAGAACTTTTGCAAGTCCTCGAATCTTTTGCACACTTAGCGAAATTATCCTTTCAAGACTTAGGATGTTCTCGAAGGCTTTCTGCACTCGTTGTAGAAATTTGTGCAACTCTCCTGCGACTTTGCTCGGCTTGAAAACCTTCACCTTTCCAAGTTCCTTTGCGAGCTTCTCGTGCCCTCCTGGAAACTTCTCACCCTTCTTCCTGAGCTTGTAAAGTGAAATCACAACACCTTAGGTGCACTCCTTGTTCTTGGCTTAGTTTTTTGAAGGCTCCTCCCTTAGCCTTATAGAAAGGTTTAAGGCATCTCCTTTCCTTTGTCGACGCACTTCTTGAAAAGCCTTCCTTCACCAGAATGTTCAACAATTCTAGGATTCTTCAACACCTTCAATAGCGTTTCTCTTGTGTATGCTCACACAATCTCGATGCCCTCCTGACAGAGTATTTAAGACTGTTCATAACTTTGGACTATTCTTCTCTCCACACAGCCTTTCTTTTCAAGGAACTTAACCACCTTGAAATTTCTCCCTGAGTCTGTAAATTAATCTGGTGTGCCCTCCTGACAACTTCTCTTCTGACTCCAATGAGATCAGATACACACTCCTTATGTCGGCTCACAAAGTTTCCTCTCTCTGTCACGTACTCCTTGCACTTAGCCTAGAGAACCAGATTTAACTCAACACACTCACGGATATAAAACTGTATCTATATCCCTGCAAACAATTTCTAACATTCATCTACAATTCACAACCGTGTAAAATATATTCACAACACAACATCTATTGAACAAAAATGTAAAACAAGAAAAAATGTCATTTTCTATTAACGATGGAATGCCAAATTACAATGGTGGAGTCCAAGCTACAACTAAGTCTCAAATCTCATCAACCTCCTACCTACCTATCGTCTAACCTCTCTAAGACTCAACCAACCTCTCGCCTACCTTTGTAATACCCAACCAACCTCTCGCCTACCTCTGTAAGACCCAACCAACCTCTCACCTACCTATGTAAGACCCTACCAACCTCTAATTTTCTTACAATACAAAGATTTATACAAGAGGGGCTCTACGATCTTCCCTCACAAGATACATAAGTGGTGTCAAATCACCATTCAAAACACCTATCTAATGGACATATTACAATGATGGAAATCTGCTCCAGATCAGATGCAGATCCCTTCTCCCATCAGCCTATTAATGGCGACCTTATATCCAGCTTGTGTGAGAGCATGGTTTGGCTCTTCCATATTGTCTTCAATTAATGCCTGGATCACACCTTAGATTCACGAGGAAAAAATGAGAGGGCCAGGCCTCTACTTCCTTGAATGTGCACCACATGTGTTAATTAGCTGGCACATGATGAGATGGAGTGATGCTCCTGCATCACTTTGGCTATCCACTAAAGTCAATATGAACCTATAAAGTGGTAACAACAATCATTTTTATTTTTCATAAACAAGACGAGTAATAAGTAATTATTTACGTCCCCGAGGTGTAGGACAGTCAGTGATGGAGTGTGTTGTTAAGCCACTCTGTGTTGGAAAGTCACCGGTTCTAAACCTGCGGGGACAAAAAATCCAACCATGTTAAGGGTTGGTGTGGCTCAGGTCGGGTGAAATCCCCAGGTGATTTTGACGGCTTAGATGCCCCTGAGTCACGGTTTCTCAAGCCATAGGTTAATCCCGATGCCAACAGGTTCGACCACATTAACAAACAAACAAAACAAGTAATTATTTACAGGTTAGTTTACAAAATGTATCACCTCAATTTATTCTATAGTAAGTATATCTAGAATACATTTACATAACCAATCACCAATAAAGATACCTAGTCAAGCGAGGTGACAATATGGGCCTATCATATCGTCCCAGGCCTCCACCCAATGAAACCCGATTCAGTGTTCTCTACAAGAGTTTAACCCAACCATTAGTTCTGATGAAGTTGAGGCTCTAACTACATCCTAGGTGGAGAACAAACCATTTTCCTTCTATACAACTAACCATATATGACCCTGAGGTTTCCATCAACATTAAGGAGTAAAATTGTTAGAGAAGAAGGGTTTGGGAAGAATTTAGTCTAAAATTCTTATAATCAAATTTACAAAGGGTACATTAATTCCCACTACCCAAGTATCCAAAACTACGGANATGGGGACTTGGTGATAGAGCATCTGAATGCCTTCAATATAGGGGTAAGTTAGTTATTATCTGTTGATATTAAAATTTCCGATGAAGAAAAATGTATCAATTTATTGTGCTCTTTACCAAACTCGTTGGATAGTTTGGTTATGGCCATTGGTAGTAATACAACTACTTTAAGTTTCGATGATGTGGTCTCATTCATGTTTTCAAAGGATATGAGGTGGATGAACATGGAAGGATAGAGAAAATATGCATTATTCATAAGAGGACACTCCCGGGAAATAAATAGTTATAAGTCCTCAAGTCGGAGATCTAAATCTAAGGGAAGATCTAAATTTCCCATAAAGTTTGTAAAGGTGTGTTGGATATGTGGAAAAGAAGGGCACTACAAGAAGCAATGTAGATCCAAAAGTGTTGAGAGAGGGAAGGGATCTGAAGATGCTCCTTCTACATAAGAAAAAACCTCCAAGGAAGAAGGGGGGGAAATGTACTTGGATTCTTCAAGCACACATGCAAATCATGGGGCATGGATGGTTGGCTCAGGCACATCCTTTCATATGACTCCTCATAGGGTGTGTTTCTGTGAATATTAAAGGTAATGATGGAGGTGATGACTCGATGGAAAAGATTACAGGACGAGAAAAAGTCAAGTTGAATGTCATGGATGGAAGGATTAGAATAGTCCTTGGTGTTCTGCACATTCTAATATTGGCCACAAATTTGATTTCTGTAAGAAAAATAGATGATGCAGGGATAAAAACAATGTTTGAAAAAGAAACCTGTAGGATGGTTCGAGGAGAAATGGTGTTGCTGAAGGGATTTTGGATTGTAACTCTGTATAATTTGCAGGGAAGCACTATTAGTGATGGGTGCAATAGTTCCATTTCTCTTGAGATTGGAGCTAAAGAAGAAAAAAATCTTATAGTCTCTATAGAAAATACTATATTGTGGCATAAAATACTGGGACATATCAGAGAGAAGGGCCTTCAAATACTACACAGTAAAGGTATGGTTGAAGGTATGTCTAATTTCTCTCTGGATTTTTATTTCTCTGAATATTGTGTATATGGGAAGAATAATCAGGTAAGATTCCCCTATGTGCAACGAGGGCATAGGCAATTTTACAGTTGGTGCATAATGATGTGTTTGGACCAATGTCGGTTCCATCACTAGGAAAATCTGTGTATTATGTCTCATTTATAGATGAATTATCGAGGAATACATGGATATATTTCCTCAGGAAGAAATTTGAAGTATTTGACAAGTTTAAATAGTTTAAGGCTCTTGTGGAGAATCAATCAGAGAAAAGAATGAAGGTGTTGATGATGGATAATTGTTGAGAGTTATGTGGAAAGAAATTCGAAGAATTCTGTAAGAAGTGTGGTATATCAAGGCATACTACTACTCCATATATACCTCAACAAAATAGAGTTCCAAAAAGGGTGAACATGACATAGATGGAAAAATCAATATGCATGCTCAATGGTGCTAGGATAGGATAAGAATTTTGGGTAGAGGTAGTGGGTACTTCATGTTACTTGGTCAATCGATCACCCTCATCAACACTGGATGAAAAGAATCCACATGAGGTATGGACTGGAAAGAAACCCTCTCTCACACATCGCAGGGTATTTGGCTATGATGCCTATGTACACGTTCCGAAGAAAAACATGAGTAAGATATATACATATGATGAAAAGTGTATCTTTATTGGGTATAAAGTTGGTTTGAAAGGTTATAACCTTGGAATCCAGAAAATAAGAAGGTAGTGTATAGCCGAGATGTGGTATTTAGAGAAATCAAAGATGTTGTCAAATAGGAAGTCCTACCCAGGAAGGAAGAACCAATGAAAATAGAGTTTGAGTTGAAGGATCATAAATCAGACTCTACAAAAGAAAATGAATCAAAAGAAGAAGAACCTCATACTTTAGTATTAAGGATATTGGTTTGGTAAAGAAGTCAAGCGGAAAGGTATACCCCACCTAATTTCCGTTCAAATTTGTCTTTGTCTATTGCTAATGATGATCCTAGAACTGTTAGGGAGGAAGTGGATTCAGAGGATGGAAAACTCGGGAAAAAGGCCATGGTTGAAGAAATGGAAGCATTGGAGAAGAATGAATCTGGGGATCTAGTGGAGTTTCTGAGTGGAATAAAATCCATTGGCAACAAAGGGCGTTTAAGAAGAAGTTGAATGCAAAAGGAAAAGTGGAGAAATACAAATCTCGGTTAGTAGCAAAAGCTTATTCCCAGGTAGAGGGAATTGACTTTAGCGATAATTTTTCTCTTGTTTCCAAGTTAAATTCAAATCTCGGTTAGTAGCTGTAACACTATGTCCATACACAAAACATAAGTAAGTGATTACAAGGAAGTAATGTATTTTTTTAATTTTTAATTTTAAACAATATCTTATCAACTTGTGCAACTAAGCTTAGTTTTATGACAAGAAAAATATACAACTATCATTATATAACTACATCTTTTCTTCAAGGAACATATTCGTTAAGGATTTATCTAGCATTACAATTAGAACACTAGTAATATCATCTTATTTATAGTCTTTGAGGTTGTTCAATCTGGACAATACTTAACGCATAGAGTGCGCAAGATAAAATTTACAACTCTACAAATGATGAAACAATTGAGGAGATATAATCATTAATTAAACTCTTATATACAAATATAGAATCTTTAGACCATTCATAAGATTATTAATATTATGTAATATTAATATTTAAGCACCTAATTGTATTCAAATTTTAATAGTAAGTTATAAATGTTAAACTATTAATATTTAAACTATTAAATATTAACAATAAGGTTATGTGTAATAACTATTAACAATTAACCATACATATTAATTAACTGTAATGTATCCTCATCAATAGCTATTATAAACTATAAATTTGAAACTAATAGACCACAACCATAATAGCTATGAGCAAGGTTATTAAATAACCAAAGGTGAAGACTTATAATTTGTTAAGCTAAAAATTACTGCCATTAAACACTAAGATAAGTTATGACTTCGAATGTAACTATCAGATCTCACTCCAAGTTGATTTTTAAAACAAAATTCCAACATATTGACATTGATAGCATGCACACTATGTTGATCTCATTAAACCAAGTAAACATAGGTTTCCAAGCCAGATCCCGTCGAAATTGGTGATAGAAGATTAAATCAGGTAGCCACATCATAAAGATCGATAAGGATGTTTTAATTCTTTTTGTAAGTAACTAAATATCTTAAGTTATCCCAAGGCTTCTCACTAGAGCTTAATTTTTCTGTTGAATTCACAGGCATATTTTTATGATCTCAAGTTTGCTTGCCAACGTCTTGATAAATCAAATATAGATCGCTAAATTCTATTCCACGATAATTCTTAAACGAGTAAGAGGTCCAACTCCATCATGGAAGTAGATTCCTAAAACCTTCAAAAGAGAGGTATCATTACAAGTATTGTTGTCATTTAAATATTCATCATTACTTACTAATTATAACTCTGACTACTTGGTTACCATACTGTCTAGAATATGGACAAGATCATTATTGAAATTAAAAAAGTTAGGTTTATAAAATACAACGCCAGAATACCCAATTGAATGTTGGAAAGATAAAAAAAATACATTTATTGTAATGTCTGTTGAGTATCAAATTTCCAAAATACCAGATGTCGTAGGGCATCAATGTAACTTTACTTTGAAAAATCTAGATTGATGGATTGTTACATAATTACTTTTAATTTTTCAAATTAGTAGTAAAAGACAACATTATTACTTTAAGTTGATATCTAAATCTCATAACAACGCAACCATGGCATTGTTTAAGGATATCAAATCCTGCGTGAGACTATCCGTGAGTGATTTTAAAATACGAGGATCTGGAGTGAATGGGAACTTCGTCTACTTCTTTATCTCACTGTAATAATATATTAAACTATCAATTTAACAATAATAAAGAGTTATTTATTAATTCTGTCATATATTAAACTTCGTTTAGAACATGCATAAGTTGCACTGGAGTGTAATGATAAAAGTTCTTAAGGAGTTAACTTATCTTTTACAACATCATTTAAGGTTTGGAATAAGACTCAGGTGTAACGAAAAGGTGTGTTATTTGTGGTGACAACCCCCTCTTCCTCTCCTTCGGGGATGGCATGACCTCCCGGTCTAGGATCATTCAAGTCGTCGAGTCGAATGACTCGCCGGGCTCCGGATGGAACCATTTTCAATTTGACACAGGCCCGCCTGTCTTCGAGGCACCGGTTCTATGGCACCTGCGGACCCTGTCCTTGCGATTTTAACTCTTGCGCCAATGACACTATCTCTCGATGCTAGGATCCCTCTTCGATATGACCACAAACTGTAACCGTGGGCCAACTCTCTTTGTGACCCCGCACTTTAGGAATTTCGGGAGTTCCTTCCTCCTTTTCCCAACTTCTGAATCGATGAATACTACGGGACCATATCTACGACCCTCGTTCTTCTCACAATCAATGACTATGATCACTTCGCGAGTTTGGACCTTGTGAGTCTTCTCTCCTCTTGACTTTGATTTTCCCGACTCATGAATTAGCGAAATGTCGATCCTGCTCCACGTGTCCTCCTTGATGGATGGCCAAGATTTACTTCGGCTCTCAGCTACTCAGGTGTTCTCCTCCTGGATTTTTCCGAAGGGATCCTCCTCCAAAATGCATGGATCTTTGCCACATTCTCTTCTGGATCCAACATCCTGGATTGAAATCGCTCTTTGCAACTTCGCGAATATCCTTTGCTTGCTCCCAACAAACCTTACAAATTTCCTCCTCCTGAACCTCTCGATCTTCTACCACCTGTCTCCTCTTCGAAGATGGATGACCTCTCCATCTTCAGAACTTTTGCAAGTCCTCGAATCTTTTGCACACTTAGTGAAATTATTCTTTCAAGACTTAGGATGTTCTCGAAGGCTTTCTGCACTCGTTGCAGAAATCTGTGCAACTCTCTTGTGACTTTTCTCGGCTTGAAAACCTTCACCTTTCCAAGTTCCTTTACGAGTTTCTCGTGCCCTCCTGGAAACTTCTCACCCTTCTTCCTGAGCTTGTAAAGTGAAATCACAACACCTTAGGTTCACTCCTTGTTCTTGGCTTAGTTTTTTGAAGGCTCCTCCCTTAGACTTATGGAAAGGTTTAAGGCATCTCCTTTCCTTTGTCGATGCACTTCTTGAAAATCCTTCCTTCACCAGAATGTTCAACAATTCTGGGATTCTTCAACACCTTCAATAGTGTTTCTCTTGTGTATGCTCACACAATCTCGATGCCCTCCTGACAGAGTATTTAAGATTGTTCAGTAACTTAGGACTATTCTTCTCTCCACAAAGTCTTTCTTTTCAAGGAACTTAACCGCCTTGAAATATCTCCCTGAGTCTGTAAATTAATCTGGTGTGCCCTCTTGACAACTTCTCTTCTGACTCCAATGAGATCAGATACACACTCATGTCGGCTCACAAAGTTTCCTCTCTCTGTCATGTACTCCTTGCACTTAGCCTAGAGAACCAGATTTAACTCAACACACTCGCGGATATAAAACTGTATCTATATCCCTGCAAACAATTTCTAACATTCATCTAAAATTCACAACCGTGTAAAATACATTCACAACACAACATCTATTGAAAAAAAATGTAAAACAAGAAAAAATGTCATTTTCTATTAACGATGGAATGCCAAATTACAATGGTGGAGTCCGAGCTACAACTAAGTCTCAACTCTCATCAACCTCCTACCTACCTATCGTCTAACCTCTGTAAGACTCAACCAACCTCTCGCCTACCTTTTTAATACCCAACCAACCTCTCGCCTACCTCTGTAAGACCCAACCAACCTCTCACCTACCTATGTAAGACCCTACCAACCTCTAATTTGCTTACAATACAAATATTTATACAAGAGGGGCTCTACGATCTTCCCTCACAAGATACATAAGTGGTGTCAAATCACCATTCAAAACACCTATCTAATGGACATATTACAATGATGGCAATCTGCTCTAGATCGGATGCAGATCCCTTCTCCCATCAACCTATTAATGGTGACCTTATATGCAACTTGTGCGAGAGCACGGTTTGGATCTTCCAGCTTGTCTTCAATTAATGCCTGGATCACACCTTAGATTCACGAGGAAAAAATGAGAGGGCCACGCCTCTACTTCCTTGAATGTGCACCACATGTGTTAATTAGCTGGCACGTGATGAGATGGAGCGATGCTACTGCATCACTTTGTCTATCCACTAAAGTCAATATGACCCTATAAAGTGGTAACAACAATCATTTTTATTTTTCATAAACAAGACGAGTAATAAGTAATTATTTACGTCCCCTAGGTGTAGGACAGTCGGTGATGGAGTGTGTTGTTAAGCCACTCCGTGTTGGAAAGTCACCGGTTCGAAACCTGTGGGGACAAAAAATCCAACCATGTTAAGGGTTGGTGTGGCTCAGGTCAGGTGCGATCCCCAGGTGATTTTGACGGCTTAGATTCCCCTGAGTCACGGTTTCTCAAGCCATAGGTTAATCCAGATGCCAACAGGTTCGACCACATTAACAAACAAACAAAAATAAGTAATTATTTACAGGTTAGTTTACAAAACGTATCACCTCAATTTATTCTATAGTAAGTATATCTAGAATACATTTACATAACCAATCACCAATAAAGATACCTAGTCAAGCGAGGTGACAATCTGGGCCAATCATATCGTCCCAGGCATCCACCCAATGAAACCTGATTCAGTGTTCTCTACAAGAGTTTAACCCAACCATTAGTTCTGATGAAGTTGAGGCTCTAACTACATCCTAGGTGGATAACAAACCATTTTCCTTCTATACAACTAACCATATATGACCCCGAGGTTTCCATCAATGTCAAGGAGTAAAATTGTTAGAGAAGAAGGGTTTGGGAAGAATTTAGTCTAAAATTCTTATAATCAAATTTACAAAGGGTACATTAATTCCCACTACCCAAGTATCCAAAACTACGGAGAACAATATGTCAACCAAATATTGCTGAGAATTATGCTCTTAAAAATCTATTGTTGGACAAGTCGCAACATGGAACAATTAATGGAGTAAAAAAAATAAAAATAGTAAAAGAGTCAGTAAGTCGAATTTCACAACTCAAATTTCCATAATCCGATTCTAATCCCGATCTAATATTACATTGGTCATATTAATTAATTAAGGGTTTGAAAATTTCAGAATAGTTGACATCTAAAAAAAAAAAACATACATTTTTTTTTGGGTTCATACTGTAACTTAAATAAAATTAACAGTTCCGCTCTTCGAGAAGACGCCATCTACCACATTTGTATTAATAGATATTACAATAATTGTTTTATTTATTTATAATGGAATTCCAAAACTTATCACATTGAATTCACACTAATCAAATTTGCACTTGCAATAACTTACACATGAAGTTTAAATTTCTTTTATACGACTAAATGTTATTATAACAAATACATTATTGAACTTCTAATTTCATATGAAATCTGTTTACAGTTGCTCATATAGTTGTCCAATAAGATTGGCAAACCAGAATATTAATAGAACATAAAAATAATTACATCATTCTACAATATTTTACCAGTGAATTTGATAAATTAGAAAACCATTAACAATTACCATAATCAAACTGAAGGTCAATGATTGTAGTTGATATCCGAAACAAGTTGCGCATGTACTCCTTGCTTCCGCTTGCCAATTCCAAGACTTCACCGATACCTCCCAACCAATTCTAGGGGTACTCTTCTTCTCCCTTATCCCCCTGAGCCACAAAGGGGCCACACACAAAAACCAGAAACCAATAGCACCAAACTTTCCTTGCAAGGAATAAATTCCATTCTTTAGAAAGTTTAGAACCCAACTCTCATCAAGTAAACTAGTTAAGAAAATTTTTGACTGCATAACATTACTTTTCCAAGTGAGATCCCCTCTCCCTTTCTCTCCATTTATTTTTATAGAAAAAATTCCAATGACACATGTCCTCATGACAAATAATTAATTTTTAATAATTTAATTAAAGGATTGTTCACCCACTACATGTGTCAAACTCTCCCCAAGTTGCACATGTTAATTCCCTTTTTATTTTATTTATTTAGGAATTTTCCCTCACATTCCCCAATGTGCTCCTAATTTTATGCTTAGTTGTTCCTTAGTTCCCTAATCCCTCATTTAATTTGTGTCCCCTAGATAGATTTTAGTTTGAGTTGGATCGGGAGTCTTCTTTTAGTTAGGATTAGTGGTAGATTGACTCAAGATATTTTTTTTAACAGAAACGGTTATGATTGTACTTATAAAAGATCAACGGCCTCGTCGAAAAGAAGTACATAGAAAAAAGATCCTAAGTCTAGTTTTCTGATTTATCTTACCGGATTCCAAGTTCACTTTCCTATGTTTCCAGATATCCAAAGAAATGA
>JZKD02S1908959.1:36778-49860 GCA_000966675.3 Picea glauca
GTTAGAAGGTAATTTAAATAATAAAGTGAAGTAATGAGTGTACTATAAGTCAAAGTGGATACAAAATAAATTATTTAAATAATAAAGTTAATGGAGAAATTACTAAGTGGACAAGTGGTTAGAGGTAGATTAGCCCTAAAATAAGGAAAGTGGGTTAAGATGGCTAAAAGGTAACCCCTTAAGGAAGCTACATGAAAGTATAAATAAGAGGCAAGGCTCTCTCATTTTAATCACACTTGAGAATATTTAATATCTACAAGTGACTTAGGTAACCAAAGGATATATAAGTCGAATTTCAGAGGGAAGGTGAAGTAAAGAAGGCCGAAATTTAAGGGAGGATAAATTATTTTGATGATGCTTTCTAAGGTATGTTATTTACGGGTCATCTCACCATTTTCGCAATAACGTTTTTTTTCTAGAATGATTCAGACCGTAAAATTGGGAGGTCGTTGAGGAAACATATCCAAGTAGTCGTGATAAACATTTCATCTTGTGGGTCGTTGTATTTTTGAAGTTACACTCCGTGGAAAATAGGGTGTGTGGCTAGTCCTGAAACTAGTCTAAAACAGGTGTTTCGGGTAAATACATCATAACTTCTTCATACCAAATCCAAATTCAGTAAGAACAAATGTATTGGTTAGAGTAGAATATGTAGTATTGTTTTTACCATTTTCATATCCATACAACAAATATTCTGTGTGGGGCACTCTCTAAAAGTTTTCTCTCTAGAATAAGCCATAATTCAACAAGGTATGCCATTTTTTCTATAACTCCATTTCTGAGAGGTTCTAAGTAGTGAAATCTGGAGGAATTGCATAAAAGAAATTGAAGAACATTCTGTACCATTTTATATCTTTATTCATTACAAGTAGATAGTTATGAATATTTCAAGTTAGGGTTGTTGACTAATCCAAAACTAGTCATGTGAGACTAAAGTAAAGTTTGATCAAAATGTTAGTCTCTTATTTTTAAATTTAAGGAAGGTTTGCAGGTATGTGATCATATACACTAGGTCTATTACAGAGTTACAAATCAGATTTTGATGATGAAATTGATGAGGGATTTTTGTTGAGTTACATGTTGGGTACATGGTTGAGACAAGTAGTTGATGATTTGGCACATACATGAGGTTTATAGTTGATCCAGGTGGATATCAGTGGCCACCCACCTTTTCTAACTAGCTCAAAACAATTTTCTGGCAATTTTGGTAATTTACTAATTTTAGCAGTTTTTAACTTCTGGGGCCATTTTGAGGGCCTAAATGAATGTTTTTCAGGATCCCGATTCTGAATGATATCCATAGGATCTAATTGATCCCCCTAAATTAATATCCTCGATGATACCTTTCCAACGAGCTATCGTGTGCCTAAAACAGAGATCGTATGCAAAAGTTACGACCCCGGGAAGTTGATGTAATGACTTACCCAAACAAGGCCCACATGACTTTTGGCGCTTCATCTCCTAGGGTTAGGTTTTTGGATGTCTATGGTTTTTGACATTCATGTTTATTGTAAAAAGGCCTCCAGAGCCTCATTGTAACCATCCTCTTGTGAATGTGAGTAGCCATCACATCTCTTCTTAGAGATAAGTTACCACCATTCTAACAAGTCTTTCACTCTGTATTTTTGTTGTCTCTGTACATTTATTTCATTAATAGAAATCGTGTAAAACTGTATCTCTGTGTTTATGGTTGAATATCTGATACATTTATATTATATTATTGGATATATATGATATCTCTATTCATTTCTTTATTATATCTCTGCTCTCATTTCGTGCCGAAAATAATCTGGATCAATAGTTGATGATGTTGGTACATCTTGATGAGTCATAGTTGATGAGTAGTTGATACATGATTGGTACATACTTGGTACATGTTTGGAGGCACTTGTTAGTAGTATTGTTGACACATGGTTTATGGATGATGTAGCATACTTTTATTGGTATATTATTATAAGCACATATTGATCTTGGTGATGATTATGAGTTGTTGTGTTATACTTGGTTGATGCACATCCTTGAGAGTTGTCTTGGTGATTGATCTTGGTGAGTAGATCTGATTTGGTTGATAATATGGATGAGACAAGTTGTTGTGATAGTTTGTTTGGACAGGTTGTTATGACAGGTTATTTGTACACGTTTGGTGCATGGTTGATGCACTTGTTCATGGTACAGGTTGGTGCATGGTTGATGCACTTGTTTATGGTACATGTTGATTACAGGTTGTTTGGTACAGGTTGATGCATGGTTGATGCACTTGTTTATGGTATATTTATGGTATAGGTTGATTACAGCTTGATTACATGTTGAGGTACAAGTTGATGCATGGTTGATTCATGGTTGATGCATGGTTCAGGTTATTGGTACATGTTGTTTGGTGCAAGTTGATTGGTACAGGTTTACAGCAGTATATCTCACAGTGATAGTGTGATAGTGGTGCAAGTGCAACGACATCAAAATTTCTACGATGCATTTTCTATACAAACAACGGAATATTGTCGTTCCTATGACACATTTGTTATATAAAAAAAAAAATTATCATCGCAAGTGCGACGACAACAAAAATTTATGCGACGCATTTGCTATATAAACAACGAAATGTTGTCATTCCTGCTACGCATTCGCTATATAAACAAAAAAACGTTGTCGTCGCAAGTGCGATGACAAAAAAAATGCTACGACGGATTTTCTATATAAACAACAAACATTGTAGTCGCAATTGCGACGAAATAGTGATTTCACATAGTTTGTCTATATTGTCATACTGGCGATGATATTTCTCTTTTTGTCGCAATTGTGAGAAGTTCCCTAGGGTCGTCGCTCTTGCGGCGTTAATTCAAGTTCGTCGAAATTTCCATGTGACATAAAATGATGTTTCAGAGACTCAATATTTGTCACAATAGCCACGACATAACATCACAAGAGCGTCGAAATAGTCATCACAAAATGACCCAAATTTGCTAGTGACTTATACATCAAGGTTGGACGGGGCAAGGATAGGTGGTTTTAGCCACCTTCTGGTTGTATCCGGAGAACATAGGGGGTTGTAGCCTCCTTCTAGTTGTAGCTAGAGAATAGGGGATTTGGAGCTTCCCTCATGTTGTAGCCTAAGAAACTAGGGGGTTGGAGCCTCCTTCCAGTTGCAGCTGGAAAAAAAATAAGTTGGTGCTTCCAATGAATGTAATTTTTAAAGACATATAAGAAAAAGCATTATGTGGTTTTCTCCCACTTTGGGTTTCCACGTAAAAACACTGGTCCTTTGTGTATGTGTATGATTGCTCATTTGTTCATTGTTTATTTACTCAACAAATATTGGATGATAATGCTACATTCATTTAACACTTGTGTTTTATGGTTAAAAGGGATTAAATTTATCTATTACTGATTCACCCCCCCTTCTCAGTAATCCAACAGATAAGTCCTATGGTATTCCAAGAAAATAAGCAAGGAGGGATAAGGATTTGTGTAGATATGAGGAAACTCAATGATGTTTTCTTACATAACCCTTTCCCTACCCCTTTTACAGATGAGTTATTAGAGAATGTGGGAGGCCAGGAAGCATATTAGTTTACAGATGGATTCTTAGGTTACCATCAGATCAAAATATCCCCAGAGAACAGGTATAAGACTACTTTTTCTATAGAATGAGGATCCTACCAATATACAGTCATGTCATTTGGGCTGAAGAATGCACCATCAATTTTTTCAAGAGTAGTCATAGTTGCGTTTAAGGAATTCATACATCAATTTCTAGAAGTATATTAGGATGATTGGAATATATACATCAATTTCTAGAATTATATTAGGATGATTGGAATATATATAGTCTATTAAAGGACCATGCAGAAGTGTTTATACTCATGTTGGAAAGATGCAGGCAATGTCAAATCTCATTAAAAATCAAGAAATTCATTTTTGGTACACCTTTTGGAATATTTTTGGGACATATAGTGTGTAAACAAGGTTTACTAGTGGACCCTACTATGATTTTTTTCATTGTAAATTTACCACCACCAAAGTCAGTGTGCCAATTAAGAGAAACATTGGGACATACAGGTTATTTAAAGGAAATTTATAAAGGGGTAAGCACAAATTACTGCACCAATGAAAAAATTGTTAAAGAAGGACACCATATTTTAGTGGAATAAAGATTGTCAGCAAGGCTTGGACACTCTGAAGGAAAATATGGTAACAACACCTATACTAGTATTCCTAGATTTGGAAAAGACATTCCATGCGACTATATATTCCTCAGCCATAGCACTTAGAGAAATTATGGCGCATCCAGGAGAAAGGAACTTATACCATCCTATATAATTTCCAAGCATAAATTTATCAGAATCATAGCAGAATTACAACACTATAGAAAGAGAAGGCCTAGCCATGGTATATGCACTTCAGAAATTCAGGCACTATTTACTAGGTAAACACTTTAAAATGTTCACAGACCATTCTTCCCTCAAGTATCTAGTCAACACGCCAGTGTTGGGGGGAAATATCTGTAGATGGATATTATTATTTCAAGAATTTTATTTCTAAGTGATAGTCAAATCAGGGAAGCTGAATGCAGGACCTGATCACCTGTCAAGGGTAACTAATGGAGAAGAACCTATTAATTTGGAAGACAATTTCTTGATGCACATTTATTTTCTCTATAAGTAGCTTATGAATACTTCGCTAATATTATTGAATACTTAAGTACTGGGGTTGCACCAAATGATTTTATCACTGCGCAGAAGAAAAATCCAGTAGTCAGAGTTGCAGATTGCCACCTCATTGCATGAAATTTATATAAGATGGGTGAAAATAGCATTTTTAGAAGGTGTGTATTGAAACATGAAAGGCCCAAAATTTTGGTAGAATCTCATGAAGGTATAGTTGGAGGAAACTATGTAGGTAAATCCAATACAGAGAAGGTATTGTGCACAAGATTATGGTGGTGAGTAGTCCATAAAGATGCCAAGGAATACTGCCAACAATGTGATGTCATCAGAGAGTTGGCAAACCCAACAGAAGGGATGAGATGCCTCTAATATCACAAGTGACTCTACAGGAATTTGACAAATGGTAAATATAATTTTTTGGACCTATTAATCCACCAGCAAAAAGGTCAAGAGCTAGATATATCATTATTGCGACTGAATACTTAACAACATGGGAAGAAGCAACATCAGTCAAAGACTGTAGCGCAGAGACAACATCACACTTCTTGTTTAAGAAAGTGATCACTAGATTTGGATGTCATGATATTTTAATGAGTGACCAAGGAACCCATTTTATTAATAATACCATCAGGTCTATGACTGAGGAATTTGAAGTCTATCACTAGAAGAGTACACCATATCATCCTCGGGAAAATGGAATGGTAGAAGCTTTCAATAAGATTTTGGAAAATACTTTGACTAAGATCTATTGTGTTAACAAAGATGATTGGTACTTGAAAATACCAGCAGTATTATGGGCATACAAGACCACATGTAAGAATTTGACAGGACAGACGCCATTCAGAATGGTGTATGGACAGAAAGTAGTGGTACCCTTAGAATTTTTGGTACCCAGTCTGCGTGTAGCAACAATTACCAACATGAAAGAAAGAGGCACAGTACAGGAGAGGTTAATTCAACTAAGGGAAATGGAAGAGGAAAGGATTCTGGAAGGATTTCACAAGTACAAAAATCAAGAAACGAATCCTGGCATGACAGACATATTAAAAATAAGAGTTTTAAGGAAGGAGACCTAGTTCTACTCTATGACAAAAAAAAAATCCAACACCCTGGTAAGTTTAGACTACATTGGCTAGGTTCATACGAAGTAAAGACAGACACAGATGACAGATATGTGCAGCTAAAAGACTTGGGAGGAACAGAACTAAAAGGAATGATCAACAGTAGTCGATTGAAACTGTACAGGTATAGTCAACCTGCTAACCCTTAAATGTTACAACGTAGTAGGAAAGTCATGTATATAGTGTACTATAGTAGATTTTAGGAAAGAAAATTCATAAAAAGGAAGACAAAAGTAGAAAAAGGAAGACAAAAGTAGAAAAAGAAAGAAAATACAAAATAATGGGGAATATCGTGCGCAGTAGATAGTGGAATCAATGCGACAAAAAGAAAAAGTGACCATGTGCAGCATATGGGTGACAGGAAGAAAACACCGCACACTAAGGGAAAAGTCACAACAGAAACATACAGCACACCGAAAATTGTAGCACACCGGAAAATGGGCCAACAGTTGGAAAAGAAAAAAAACAGTCATCGGGGTAAAAGGCATGAATTAGGAATTTATGAAATTGAACAAATCATAATAGACAATATTTAACGCATTAATAACCATCAAAAAATATTCTCCAAGAAGATTCAGGGCATTTATGATGCCCTATATTTAATGAAAACGCGGTATAAACGAGACACATTGTGCATTTGTAAACCTGTGAAGCTAAGGAGCATGAAGACGAGAGGCGAACATGCGAATTCATAGATCGTAGCAGCTGAAGTTTAATCGGGGAAGGTATAATTACCCACGATGAAACCTGCAAAAGTCAAAGAACCTATCCAAAAAGCATGAAAAACACGCAGCAGCCATAGGTCACTGTAGGAAACCGTAGAGGCAGAACATGAGTTTACATAGAGAGAGGGAATCGTCGATGTCAACGCAATTCCTTCATCGCAGGTCGAACTAGTGAGCACCACACTAGTAGAGGAAGAAGAGTAGGCCCTGATGATGGTTGGGATGGATATCAACTCACAGGACAGTGCACATAGCCACGAACCATTAACCACGGGCAACCCACCACAACATTCTAGGGCCAAATCATCCCATAGAACGAATGGCGGTGACAACAAAAGAACTGAGTCTAACGGGCCAAGGACACAACCTATGGTGGGGTCTGCGTAGTAGGAGGAGGTGCAGCTTGAAGATATCATTGGGAAACCAGATTGGGCTTGGGAAGCATAACTAGAGGCTGGGACATCTAGTGCGCTAGTAGAGAGAAAGGGGAAACAACCCATTGTGAGGTCCCCACGTAAGCAACCAGATGCCTTGATCATTTTTTCATGCATTCCAGATGGGGTGCATACCACACCAAGTCTATTGGGTTGCGTCAAAAGGATAATATACGCATACCAAGATGTGTTTGACACAAGGAAATTCCCATAATTTGCACAGCAGGTGTATATGGAGAGCCAGGGCACAGGGCCATTATGAGATCCAATACTACAGCCAAAGCAATGGGCAGCAGGCTTGGAAAACACAGTGACTCTAAATTTTTTGGATATTCCTCACTTCGGAAGGCAGAAATATGTGAACAATTGCATCAAGCAGTTGTTGGCAGTCCTCCATGGAGGATTTTTATGGTTGGAATAACAAGTATCAATCAGCGTAGAGATAATTGCATTCATCATAGGCCTGCCATCAAATGACAATAAGCTCGTGCAATACCTATATGACAAAACCAAAGAAAAGGCTCTCGCATAAGATATGAAGAAGATGTATGGGACACAAAGAGGCTCGTGCAGAATCATTAGAAAATGGATCAGTAACGCAACCACCAGGATGGAAACAAAACTGATGACATGCAAACTACTTTGCAAATGTCGCAAGGAGGAGGTCTCTACGGGAGTTGTCACAATAGCAGCATAGTGCGCAAATGGTACCATGCTCGGTTGGGATCCATATTTATTAAATCTATTCCTAGACGACTAAAAGGATGCCCAGGACCTAGGAACATGCTTCCATTACTCTTGTCCAATGATCTTGATAGCATTAATTGGCTGAAAAGAGACTCCCTACTCATATTTTTGTGACAAAGTAGGACGATGTTGCGCATCACAGTACACGCCGATGGGAAGCACTTTGGATTCCAAGCGAAGAAGTGGAAATGCCATAAATTTTTCTCAATGTCTCAGTGACATACAAGAAAGCATAACCAACACATGGAGGATAACTTCGGAAGTGGTCATACAGTACCAGGGGATAGCCAATTTTAAGGCTACGTGACATAGCATGTGGATCCAAGCACACAGGGATCCAGAGAAAGAATGGCTACAACTTTGATTCTGCATCAATGTAGAGGAAGTTGAAATGGAAATGAGAGACTGGCAGGATGACTGGAGATTCTAGTCATCACCAAGGACATGCCCAAGGGAAAAAAAGCGGAAGCAAGCTTGTCCAAGACATCTGCAGGTGGAAGCATCATGACTAAGAAACCAATACAGTAAGGGAAGCTCGATCAAAAAACAACACAACAGAAGAAGGTCAGCGCCCAAAAAAGGATGCGCAGACAAGGAAGAAGGACAATTTCTTAGCGCAGGAAGAACAAGGAAGGGGGACAAAACAACGCAGGAAGCCCCATCGACAACTACTCCACAAGAGACAGGTCCACCCAAACAACCAATAATACATACAAGTGGGTCGCATAAGAAGGCCAAGGCCCATAAACAAATCTCACAATACACAATTACCGAGGATGATGTTTATCTTGTAAAAAAGAGGGTACAAGACCACGCAGCAGACAAGTTTGAAGAGGCTGAGAACCAAAGAGGAAGGATAAGGAATGAGTTGAATGATATTAAGAAGGTCTTGGAAAAGATACAAGTAACACAAAGTAAATAAATGGGAATAGAACTGATCCCCCAAGCGACAAAATCAGAGGACAGGACCACGCAAAATGAAGAAGACAGCATCCAGATCGTAGCACAAGAAAGTCCTAGTTTTGGGTTAACAATAGATATGTTGTAGGTCGATGAGGCCATAGCCTAGACTCCACTCAAATAATTGGTGCAGGTATAGTTGGTACTGGATAAAATACCAAGAAAGGTAGTGTACAAAAAAAAAATCAGTGTCACACAGGAAGTGCAATCACGAGCTAGAACAGACACGATGGAGTTGCAGGAAACCAGAAATGGAAAGGATGCACTAACATTGGTGGTAGAGAAGATAAATCTAGAGACATAAGAGGAGAAGAAGCACGCAAATAGCTTAGAGAATAAGTGGAAGTAATTCTTCACAATAATTCCAGACAGCGCACAGGCAGCCGCGACTAGTGCTGAAGAACAGATTCAAATCATTGTGCAATCGCTCGAAGAATATAAAAAGGAGATTGAGGATCTCAAAGAAAATTTAACACCCACCATCCCTCTTGAAATCACATATGAAAGGGAACAACATGAAGCTTTGCAAGTAGAAATTATGGAGAAAGAACCCAAAAGGGTCATAGAACTTTTTGACAGTACCGTGCAACTATGGACAACGTTGGAGGAATATGAAAGGGTCCAACAACTAGACCAGAAAGAGGAGGAAATAAAAATTTCAATCCAGGAGTTGAAGCAGTGACAAAAGTCCATGAGCATTATAGAGCGATTGAAGGGAATGCAGGAGATGAATACCCTGCAGACAGAATTGAAGACTACGCAGAATAACAAGAAGGCCATGCAAGCCCAGCTAGAACCTCTCCAGGAGAAAGCATCGAAAATAATTGCATAAATGAAGGAGGAGAAGACAAGAATGGCTCAAGATCATGCTGAGATTGTAGATTCTCTCAAGGAACATATCACAATGCATAAGGTAGAAGAGATTACAGAGAAAGTTGTGCAAGCAAGATAAAAAAGGGATGGATTAGAAGGAAATATTCACATCTTGGCAGAGGTTGTTCAAGGAGTGCATGCCACCTAAGTGGCTCAGTATGAGCCACATGTCAGTGTTGGGGGCATGTTGGGCACAGGCCTATTTTGAGAAAAAACCTATTTTTGGAAAAGAAGATATAATTTTAGAGCATGTGCAACAAGTGGAAAAAACTAGCATGCAGAAAAAGAAGGAAAACAAGCATGCAAGAGGAAGAGAAACGTGGCAAGCAGGTAGGAAAACTTAACCATGATAGGGTTATGTATTTTTTTAAGGATTGTAATGGATATAAGCCTATAAAATAGTATAAATAAATACCTAGGAGGTCTAGATTCGAGGAGGTTGTTGTTGTTTTTGGTTGGTTGTAGTAGAGGATGATCTATGTTGTCAAGTATAATAAGTCCTGTAAAAAAGGGTCGAATATGGGAGTCCTTGAGGGTGAGGTCATAGGTTTAGGATCCTGGTGTGATATAGTCCACCTCATAAAGGATTCTTTCCTTCATCTTGATTGTATTACTGAGATGTAATGCATGCAACGCACAATTATGCAGCAGATTAATTAAAAGAACAGAGAATCCAGATCTTTGTGGACCTAGCCTCAGGAGGGGATGAACCATGGTAAAAATTGTGTTATGTGTGATGTTTATTGAGTATTTACTTTATGTTAAGGATTACCTTGTGAATGAATGATTAAATATATGTATTAGCATGCATGCATAAGGTTAAATATGAATGAATCCTATAAATACTTAAATCAAGAACTAGGTTAATGCATGAAGAAGGAAGAACACAATCCCATATCCCCACTCATTCCTAAATTGCAAACACCTAGGTATTTTAGTCACCCATAAATCTATCTCGGGTGAGACTGTTATGTGCACCCTGTGCACAACGTTTCCTTTTGGTTTACCATGAGGGTTGATAGTTTTAGAGGGTTTTGTTGGAAACATGTTGAAATCCAAACCTGGGTCAACCCAAGGAGAGGTAAGAAGTGAAATATCAAACCAACAATGGGACTATTGTAGAAATAATGGGTTGAAATATAATACCCTAGTTGTAATAGCTGGCTATTGGGTTGAGTGATAAAGACCATAACAACAACCAATAAATTATCCCTTGTTGTTTCATTTCTTGGAATAGGGGTGGCACCTAAACGATTTGGTGCCTATGGTTGGGTGGAAAAATTCTCTCATGGAGTTATTTTCCCCAAGTGAAAAAAATGATATATAACCATTATGAACTTTGTTGTAAATGTGTTGATGTTTAATGTTGTTGTTGTTGTTTTATATGAGAATTTACATGTTTTTTCTTGAAGATGAAGATTTGGAAATTAACATTGGGCTCAAGAGTGCATGTTGGGTTGTTTAGTAATTATTATATGCATATTTTAAGGTTCTTACAACCATATATTTTATTTTAGAGGGAACAATTCTACCTTTTTCATGTAAATTAATTTAGAACCATGTTAGTTTGATGTAAATGGTCTTATGGGTATGTCATAAGGGTCCATAACCATGAAGAGAATGTAATTATATGTATGTGAAAGAACTATATATGAATATCGTTGTAAATTCATATGAATGTTGTTGTAATTGTTCATGTACCAGTTGTTGTTATTAAATATATGAGAAAAAAATATTTATGTGTTGAGATGGTTGCATATGCTTATTGCAACACATGAAATTAGGTTGAATGTGCTCATAGTATAATGTGTTTAATAGCCAAGTTTTGTGATGGAGTAATTAGGCAAGTGGGTATGTTACATTCATAAAATTAAGAACCTCCTATGGATGATTTTATACCCTCAAAAAAGACTTAAAAAACTCCACACAAGCGTTGTAGCACCATCAAATATTGATTCAAGGAGACTAGATAGAAATCTTTTATACCATGCTAAAGAACCTTTAATACCATGTTAAAACCAAGGATGATTTTAGGGGCTAAATTTCGCTCATGGGCTAATTTTCCATGGTTTTTCCCAAAAAACTATTCGCTATTCTAAAAATGATTCGCCCAAATTCTATAGGATAAAATTATTTTACCTTAAAAATCACCAAAATTTTATACAAACTATATAAAATCCTTAGAAATTTGAATATTTTTACAAAAACGTCACCAAAATTTTTATAGTTGGCATATGAAGGATTAGTAAAATTCTCCAAGGTTTCTACATTTTAAAACAAATTTCCATCCTTCAAATCATCACTATTAAAATAACTTTAATACTATGCTAGAAAATAAAGATAAAAAAAATATAAGCAACTTCTTACAATGTGTGAGGGAAATATCCTTTGAACTCTTTTATTAATCACCAAACCCTATTGTTGAACTCTTTTATTAAGTTATGGATGATGATGGTTTATTGCTTCTAAACTAGTGTCGTTGTCATTCTAGGGCCTATGAAGTATCAAATGCATATAAACTTGAAGATTTATTTAATTGAAATCAAAGAGATAAAGTCAAACCCTAAGGTGCAAGCACATTTGGGTCGTAGGCTTTAGACTTTGAAGAAAAGGTTATATAGGGTGTAAGCACATTTGGGCCCTAGATGTTTTTTTTCCTTTCTTGTAGCTTCAACTAAGTCGAATATCAATTGTATAAGGATAAAATCCTAAAGTGATAGAATTTAGGGCTTTAGGCTTCTATCCCTAACAAGGATGTTTCACTAATTTGGGCAAATAAAAAAATTTGAGGGAAAGAAGAACTTATGTTCCCCTCTTAGGGTTTCAACAACATAGCAATTTCACCATTTACATTAACAAAATACCATAGAATTGCAGAAAATTACTTACTTCATCCAAGAAACCAAGAACAAATAACCCTAATTTTATAAATATCCATCCAAAATCAAGAAAAGCATCCACAAGAGACCTCCTTCAAGCATAGTGCATAAAAGAGAATGACTAATAACCCCAAAATGGTGAAAATTTCAGTAGTTACCCCACAAATGTCAAGAGTGATGATGAGAAAAAGAAAGCTAGTCATGCTAGCCTTCTTTTATGAGGCTATACTAACATATTTGTCCACCTAACATAACATTTATTCATAAAAAGTGGGGCCCACCCCTCATTTGTCCTTTACAAAATGTTAAATGCAAAAATAGATCATTAATGAGCCATACGTGTGAGATGTCCAACCTTCCTATGAAAGGAATAGGCCTTCAAAGTCCATGTGGCACCAATCAAGAGTGAAGTGATAACAAATTATGTCTCTCCTCACCCAAGGTCATGCTAATCATCACCAGTACCCCAGGTGTCCACCAAACCCTAGCTCCATCAAACCCCAAAATATGACATCATCATCAAAGTAGGGCCAACGTTCAGGATCTAGGTGTTGCATATAGGCCGGAAGGAGTTGTATCTCGTCTTTGTAAGGTATTTTGTTGTATGATGTTGCAACATCCCTGATCTAGTGGATACATAATCTCTAGGGTACTCTTCCCAGCCTATGGGATTCCATCC
>JZKD02S1908970.1:18788-49958 GCA_000966675.3 Picea glauca
TCCATGGATTTCATCACAGGGTTACCGAAGTATGAAGGAAAGAGTGTCATCATGGTGATTGTTGATAGACCGACCAAGTATGCACACTTTTGTGCACTCTCTCATCCCTTCAAAGATAGTACAGTTGCCACCACATTCATGGATACAGTTCAAAATCTACATGGAAGCCCAAAGATTATTGTAAGTGACAGAGATCCCATCTTTACAAAACATTTTTGGACAAAAGTATTTTCCTGTTTGGGTACTTAATTGTCTCATAGCTCATCCTATCATCCTCAATCCAATGGACAAACCTAGATAATGAACAAATGTCTGGAAGGCTACCTTCGTTGCTTTGTCTCTGATAAACAAACACAATGGTTCAAATGGTTACCCTTGGCAGAATGGTGGTATAACACTTCCTTTCATATTGCAAGAAAAATGACACCCTTTTATGGCACTCTATGAATACCACCCTCCTTCCATCACTTATTCTCTAAAAATCTAAGGTTCAAGCAGTGGAAGATCACATCGAGCATCAACAACAAGTTCTCCAAATATTAAAGGACAACCTGACCATGGCACAAAATCACATGAAACAACAAGCAGATCAACATCATAGTGAAAGAAGTTTTGAAGTAGGGGATTGGGTGTTTCTAAGACTACAACCATACAAATAGATGTCCCTCAAGCAATCCAAGAAGGATAAAAAATTATCACCAAAGTACTATGGCCCTTATAAGGTGTTTCAAAAGATTGGTACTATGGCATACAAATTGGAGTTACCTGCATCTTCATGAGTACACCCAGTTTTTCAGGTTTCATACTTAAAGAAGGTTATAGGTGACAAGATCCCAGTTCAAACTATATTGCTAGAACTTGACGAGGAAGGAAAAATCATATTGGAGACTAAAGTCATCACTGACACAAGAATTCACCAGCTGTGGAATAGATCCATTTCAAAGTATCTCATTAAATGGAGGAAACTACCTGTTGAAGGTTCCACTTGGGAAGATGAATCTTTTATATAGAAGCATCCAGAGTTACTCAAGCATTACAGAAAACACTTGTCTCAAGGGGAGGGGCATGTTAAGCCCTAATGTTGTCTCATTACCCCTTAATTGGGGCATATTACATTAGTAATGTTATTTTATTTATGTCGGCTTTATTCCATTAGTTGTAATTATACCTCCTAGTCTCCTATATATACCAAGGAGACATTTTCATTTGTAATCATATTTTACTTGAACATTTATGTGGGGTAAAAGGAGGTTCCCCCTCAAAGAGGCTTATTATCTAAAATTCTGTCTTTTTCAAGGCATTGAGTACTTATTCTGAGGTTTTTCTATGCTATATTGATATTTGGTTTGTAAAAAATAATACCCATATTCATTCAAAAATCCACAGAGACCGACCATGATTTTAACCAATAGAGAAACCAATGAATTCACAACTCAACCAAAACCAGTTATTTTACTTGCAATCCGAATAATTACACAATCATTCCACAGAGAAAAGTCATGCATTTACACAGTTGCAATTCTTAGGAAAAGACAAACCCAAGCATTAATGAGTTTTTTTTTTGTTCATACACTGAGATTAATTCATGGATGGGGTGAAAATGAACTATACCTGTAACCGAGAGGTTTAAAGGATGAGCTCGCCAAGCGTTTTCTTCCCAAGCATGAATTGTGGAGCTTAACCACCAGCAAATCAAAATGAAACAAGAACCATACTAAGGTGACAACCTGATGGGGGGAGTATGGAGTGACATGCATTTACTGCACGTCACTTCCATATCCCCTTATATCCAATTCCGAAGTACAAGACAACCAATACTCACCATATCATTTAAACCATGTAATCAATTTCCAAACCTTTGGAACCTGTGACAATATTCCTTGCCAAATGCACCACCAAAAACATTCACATTAACCCTTTCCAAGTCCTTATGTCATACCATATGCATTTCCATATCATATGCACCCCAAAATAATTCAAATGAAAATCGTATAGCCACTAACCAACCATATAATAGTTAGGACTAACACTAACATGTTTTACATTTCCATTCGCACATAACCTTTAACAAATCTTAAACATAGGCTATTTCTTTTGTATGTGTAGCTAGGTAATAAATCATGGTGACATGATTAAACATATAAACTATAAATATATGCCAATCATGACATAAAAATAAAGCTTTAAATAGTATAACATCCCATAAAATGCATCATCCACTTGTTACTATATCCAAAATGAAACCATGATTGCATTGTCAACCATATAGGACATTGTAAGCAACATCAAAACAACAACAAAAAATGTGTGATATGACTATCTCCAAGCCTCCAATCTACAAGGGGCCCCACCTACTAGTATTATATTATTAGCATAGTTTAAATAATAGGTATTTAGCAATACTTTGCTAGAGAAATTCCTTGTTGTGATTTTGATCGTCAACATAAGCTTCTTTGAATTTTTACACCATTTCAATGAAATATCCGTGATAAAGGAGAGGTTCCAAAACCCATGGGGTATTTTTTGTAGATACCAACAAGATGAAAAACCCAAGGTTCACAATATCTTCATTTCCCTAATGCTTTTTGGAATACTTTCTAGTTGATAAAAAAAAACTAAATGTAATTCAAAAAGGCATGTTAAGTTTCGTAAGATGGAGGGAAGAGTTAGTAGGATTTCACAAAATGATATATTCAATAGTGTCAACGATGAATTTTTCTCGCCACTATTTGGAAGTGCTTCTAATTTTGAGAAACCTCTAAAATTGAGTTATTGTAGAGAAATAAATGATCCTATATTCAACAGAAACAAAATCAAACTTGAAAAATAATCCCTTTCCAATATATGTAAAGACAAAAGCTTTGTAATTGAACATGAAAATTTCTAGGTGCAGACCCCCTTCTCTCCTAAGGGTTGTGCGACCTCCCGGTCAGGAGCTTCGATTATGGAGTCAAATTACCCTCTGAAACCTTAGTGGTCTTGTTCTGTATTAATCATAGGTCCTCTCGGCTCCCTCCATAGGATTCAAGATACCCACAACCTTCCCTTTCGTGTTCTGCAAAATATCATAGTTGGTGTTAGCACCTTTTCTCTTGGCCCATTCTCATATGTGACCTTGGTCGATGACCTCACGCCTACACATGATTGTGGGTGCACTCAAGAGTGGTTTGGTGTCAAACTTATTTTCACCCCACAATTCACCCTGATCCTCCACGTGTCTTTTCCCTAAAATCGTGGTCTCGATTGCAGCCCTCCCTCAACCTCGTAAAGGTTGAGCACTTTGTGTCCCCAAAATGCGAGATGACCGTTGATCTCACGATCTTCATGGTGTGTTCAAATGGATGACCGAGATCTATTTCTTGGGATCAATGACTTGGATCTCCTTCTCCCATATCGATGACTGTGGTCAATTTGAAATTCCATACTTCAGAATTCTCGAATCTCAAACCTTGGTTTCCTTTGAAGGGAAATCTTCCAGAGAAGAAGTTTTGCTGACACCTGTCCCCTTAAATCAATGGATTTGATATTTGCGGGTCTCTGGACTTCGGGTTTCCCAAATATCAAACCTTGCTTTTGCCCATACTCCAATATTCCAAAGTTGATGATATGCAAACACTTGTCCTCACAATCAATAGCCATTTCTTTTCTTCGGGTGTTTGACCTTTCAACTCGGATCAATGGTCCTATGACCCTCTTCTCAATCAACGGTCGAGATCTCCTTTGGTATTCGGAATTCAGAGATTTTAAATCTCAAACTACATCCTTTTCCAAATGGATTTTATCCAAAGATTGTGATCCACTGCCATGTGTCCTTCTGATATGACGATCGAGGATTACTTCCAGTCTTTACCTGAAGTAAATGGATTTGTGCCACGTCTCTCTCATATCCGACGACTATGAATCACTTAGGTACTTTACCCAGAGTCCACGGATTCACTCCAAGTCTCCTCTAGATAATTCATCCTAGATTCAGTTCAGGTCTTTGGGTCTTCAGGATTCTATGATCTCAGTTCTCAAAATGAAACCTCACTATAATTTTGTCGGAGCTCTTGATCTACTGACAAGTGTCCACTTACAGATCGATGACTCTTGACTCTTCAAATCTTTGGGCTTTGGGTGTTTCAATTCTTTACCTTTACCTTCCTCTAGATATCACGACCCACTCACACGTACCCTTCTGGATCTAACGGTCCAGATTAGCTTCGGCTCTCCGACACTTCTCGCTTTGGGAATCTCAAGTTTTAAAATCGCTCCCTCCTGTGCTCATGATATCTAATAGATCAGATTCACTTGATCAATCTGATGCTTGAGGTTCACTTCGGACAATCTAATGAATAAGGTTTGCTTTAGAGGATCGAACGAATGAGATTTCACTTCGTCTTTCTGACTATTAGGGCTTCAAAAATCTAAAGTCTCAAACCTTGATGAGTTGTCTCTCTTGTGTGTGAACATTGTTAAATCTTGTGCACGTTGTTCTGATTAGACGATTGTTGATCCCTTGCGCTTTAATCCAATGACCACTATTGCTCCTCCTCCTGAGCTTTTGATTTCTTCTGACTTAGAATATTTTCTAAGTCTTCAAAGGACTTCCCCTTTGAACCTCTTGCAAGTCCATATCTCATACCTTGACTACACTTATGAAAAGTTTTATCCCTCCTGATCTTGGCCTTCGTGAAGGTTTCAACTTCCCGCGCAGTCCTTGCGTTTTAGGGATTTTCGATAAATTAAATCCAAAGGATTTATTGAAAATAAATTCTTTCCACCCTCCTGGCGTTCTCCTCTTTCTAAATGCACACCTTGCAATAAAATCTTATGCAAGGTTTGAGTTCTTTCGGATGACTGTGCATGCCTTGCAACAGTCACTTTTCACTCCTTGCAAAGGGAAAGTTTTGTGTTATCTCTTATGAGCTTCAGAACCGAAACATATACCATCAACGCACTCCTTGCGTTATGTGTTCATGCCTTGCACCGATTTGAAAGAAGAGAAACAATTGAAAATTATAGTAACATTCACAGTTCCATCTACTTCGTAACAAAATTAATTCATTCATGAAAGCATAACAATAGGGAATTGCAAATAATGTCCACACCATGCATTGGGTCAATTTTCCTCTGTTATATTCATTCAAAAATAAAAGTGGCTATAGCTATAATCAAAACAACAACTAAAATTTAGAAATCTCTTACTAACTTGCAGCAGACTCATTTTGGTGTACAAAATCTCTATTTATCTTAGAGGGGCCTTAGGGTTCCCCCCGACTACTTGTCTACTCCAAAACCTAACCTAACGACTATCTAAGTTCAGCCGCATTCCAGAGCAGGAGTGGAAACTCCCACTTCGCTCGTGATCGTTCAAGCGTGCTTCAAAATATTTCCCGACGCTGAGTTTAGGCATGCTTCAAATTATTCACTATAACTGCCAGTGTTGAGATTCCAAAAATATTCCCAGGCGTTTAGTGGTCCTACTCCGTGTGCTCGCTAATGCTACTCCTGCATCATACTCCCCTTGACAAAAATTCATGGACTCCTTTCCATGAGCTCCTGGATCGACTTTCTGTGCTTCTGTATATCAACTTTATTTTCCCAATTGGCATCTTCTCTTGGGTGTCCCTTCCACTTGACGAGATATTTAAAATAGGTCTTCCTCCTAGTCATTTTTCCAATCCTCTGATCAACGATCTTCTCCATCTGTGGTTTTTATGCTATAGGCATTTTTTTGTCCCATTGAATATTCTCTTGATCTTTTGATCCCTCTATGTCATCTTTCCTGTAAGGATACAGGTCTGAAACGTTGAATATGGATGATATTCCCACATCCTCTGGCAACCCAATCTCATAGGCGTTTGAATCAAACTTCCTAAATATCTTACATGGTCCTATCTTCTTCATCTTTAACTTGTTATATGTTCCCCTAGGGAACCTTTCTTTCTTGATATGTTCCAAAACCTGATGTCCTTATTCAAATTGAAGTTCTCTGTGATATTGATAACCTTTGCGCTTGTACTCTTGGTTATAACTCTGCAACTATCCTTTGATCTGGCGATGAGGATTCTACATTTCTACAACAAAATATTCTGCTCCATTGCTTCTCATCTCACTCTGTTCCAAGTCTCTTAACTCAGATGCTCCCCTATGTTGCATTCCATACAATATTTGGAATGGTATCCTTCTAGTGCTCCTATTTGGTGAGTCATTGTATGCATATTCTTCTTGTGGAAAAATATGATCCCACAGATTGTGATTCTCAGTGACCAGACACCTTAATAGGTTTCCCAAAATTCAGTTTACCACCTCAGTCTTCCCATCTATCTGAGGGTGACAAGATGAGCTGAAGGAAAAATCTATCTCCATTTTATTCCACAGTGTTCTCCAAAAATGACCAACAAATTTAGTGTCCCTGTCCGAAACAATGCTTTAGGGTAGTCCGTGAAGTCTCACAACTTCCTTGAAAAATAGATTTGCAACATGTGTTACATCACTAGTCTTCTGGCATGGGATAAAGTGTGACATATTTGAAAATCTATCCACCACCACAAATATGGAATCAAACCCTCTATGCGTTCTTGGTAGTCCCAACACAAAATCCATGCTTATTTCATCTGAAGGCCTCTCTGGTATTGGAAATGGTTGATACAATCCAGTGTTCTGTCTTTTCCCTTTTTTATGTTGGTAGATTCTAAATCTATTCACAAACTTTATCACTTCTGTTCTCATACCTAGACAATAGTATGAACTTCTCAACTGTGCAAATTTTTTATCATGGCCAAAATGTCCAGCCAATCCTCCACTATGATCTTCCTTCAAAAGGTTATCCCTCATCGAGCATTTTGGTATGCACAACTGATTTCCTTTGAACAAAAATCCATCTTGAATCATATACTCTATCCATTGGCTTCTGTCTCCCAACACAGGATTTCCACATGCCCTGTATGCTTCCTTGAAATTTGGATCATCACAATATGTATCCTTAAGGTGTTCAAACCTGAAGGTGTTCACTTGAAATTCCTGCAGAATCAAACATCTCCTGCTTAATGCATCAACAACTTTGTTAGCACTCCCAACAATATGTTTTATGACAAAAGTAAAATTCTGCATAAACTCAACCCATTTTGCATGCCTCTGATTCAATTTTTCCTATCTGGTTATGAATTGTAAATCCTAGTTATCACTATACAAAAGAAAGTCCTGTGGAACAAGTTAATGTCTCCATTTCTTCAAGAATTGAATTATGGCATAAAAATCCTTATCATATGTGGAGTATTTTCTCCTGGTCTCATTCAACTTCTCATTGAAATAGACAACATGTCTATTAGCCTGACTCAAAACTGCTCCAATTGCAACTCCAGTTGCATCACATCTCACTTGAAATGTCTTTTCAAAATTTGGCAAGACCAGAATTGGTCATTTTTTTATTTTCTCCTTCAGTATATTGAATCTCCTCTCGGCCTCCTCTGTCCATTTAAAAGGATTTTTCTTCTCTTCATTGTATCCATCATTGGTGCACAAATTCCACTGAAGTCTCTGATGAAATTTCTATAGAAAATTGTTAATCCATGGAATCTCCTTACCTCAAACATACTCTTTGGTGAAGACCATCCTCATCACTAGTGTCATGTGCCTCAAATGATCCTATTTAGTCTTGCTAAAGATCAGTATATCATCCATATATACAACCACAAAATTTCCAATGAAATCTTTCAGTATTTAATTCATCAACCTCATAAAATTACTCCGGGCATTTGTTAATCCAAATGGCATAACAAGCCACTCATACAAACCTTCATTTGTATTAAAGGTTGTATTCCACTCATCACCTTCTCTCATTCTAATATGGTGATATCCCCTTTTCAAATCTATTTTAGAAAAGGAATTTTCTCCACTTAAACAGTCCATTAAATCATCCATTATTGGTAAAGGAAATCAATAACTGATGGCGATATTGTTAATGGATATTGAGTTTATACACATTCTCCATGCTCCATCCTTATTTGGACTCAATACAGTTGGTACTGCACGTGGACTCAAGATCTCTCTAACCAAACCCTTGTCTAAGAATTCTTGGACTTGGTTCTTTACTTCCTCATTCTCTTGAGGTGTCAATCTGTATACTGCTTTGTTTGGAAGACTTTTTCCTTGTATCAAGTCAATATGGTGGATGATACTTCTGATGGGTGGCAATGAGTTTGGCATATCATCCACCACTATGCCAGCAAAATTATCCAACAATTCTTGAACTTCTTCAGCCAAATCATCAATCGAAGTACTTGTAAGGATAACTCTAGGTTTCCTCACCACAGCGAACTGCATCTCCTTTTATTTCTTGAATTCTTTCAGAAGTTCCTTCCCGCTCATGAGAATTATGCTTGTGCTGGCTTCCTCTTTCACTTTAGTCTCCTCTATTGGCAACAACATGTGTGTCCTACCATTCTTCTCTAAGGTGTATGTATTCTTCCTCCCATCATGAATGACATTCCTATCAAACTTCCATGCTCTTCCCAACAAAATATGGCATACATCCATGGGAATTACATCAAATAGAATTTCATCTCTATATCCTTCTATCTTAAATTCAACCAAGATTTTTTTAGTAACCATTACCTGGTGTCCTTTCTACAACCATGAGACTTTATATGGCTTCGGATGTGCATTTGTTTCTAGCTCCAATTTCTCCACCATATTTGTGGATACTAAGTTATTAGTTCTCCAACTGTCAATTATCACCTTGCATACTTTGTATTTAGTCTTGGAAGTTGTCCTAAAGAGACTATTCCTCTGCACTGTCTTTTCAACTTTTGCCTCTTGTTTTAAGAGAACCTTTCTCAACATTAGAGATGCTCCATCCTTTGCTCATTCTTCTTCAACACCCCTTCTTTGTGCTTCTGAAATGTGTGCTTCACCTCTTCCTTCTTTATTTTTCTTGGGACATTCCCAAGACATGTGCCATCTCTTTCCACATGCATAACATCTTACTTCTCCTCCTCTGCATCTTCCTCTTCCTCTAGAATAACTTCTTCCACTACCTTGTCTTCCTTGGGAACTTCCTCCTCTTTCCAAGTGACTATGTGGTTTCTCAGTCTCATCCTTAGACTTATGTGCCTTGTCATGGATAACTCCCTTTCCTTTTCTTGGGGTTGATATTTTACCTCTTCCTCGCTGGCTTTGTTTTCTAGATAAATTCTCCTCTGCCTTCAGTGAAAACTGATAAGCATCCTCCACTGTCCTTGCTAACATCATGTTGAGCTCATCCTAGATTTCATACCTCAGACAATTTATATACCTGGAAACTTTTTCTTCATCTTTCTCTCTTTGTCCAAATCTGTTGTTCATCCTGTAGAAATCCTTTGTCTACTCATTAACTGTCATACCCTTCTATCTCAGGTTCTGTAACTTTCTGAATAGATTGATATGATAATATTTGGGCATGAACTTATTCTTCAGTTTGGATACCATTCTGTTCCAATTATTTATGTTTTGTTTGCCTTTTATTCTCCTCTCAGCCTGTAGTTCATCCCACCACAGTGATTCATGTCCTTTTATCTTGGTGACAACATGTTTCACCCTTTTCTCTTCATCAACATCTTCATGGTCGAAATGTTTGTCCATAGATCTTATCCAATCCAGGAGCTCTTCAACATCTAAATTGCCTTCATACATTGGGACCTCTATCTTGGCTCTGGCTCCCAATCTAACAACTGCTCTCAGCAAACATTCTTCGACAACATCCTCTCCTGTAGCTTCTTTGACTTCTACTCCTTCACTCTCTGCATCGCTGATGTCTCCAGCATCAGGTTCTCGTCTCAATGCTGCCTCCATCGCCTCTAATCATGCACAAAGTTCATGCATTTCCCTTTTTACAAACCTATTAGATAAAGGTGGATCCAATCATCTCCTTGGTGGCATTGTGTTGACTGTATGTCACACATAGAGTAAAACTTTGAGTTCTTTTGTCTCTTCTCGTTTTCCCGTTGTTTGCAAGAAAAACTTATTCTCTGATACCACTTGGTACAAAACCCCTTCTCTCCTAAGGGTTGCACAACCTCTTGGTCAGGATATTCGATTCTAGAGTTGAATGACCCTTTGAAACCTTGTTGGTCTCATTCTGTATTAACCATAGGTCCTCTCGGCTCTCTGCACAGGATTCACAATACCCACGACCTTCCCTTTTGCATTCTGTGAAATCTCAGAGTTGGAATTAGCACCTTTTCTCTCAGCCCCTTCTCAGATGTGACCTTGGGCAATGACCTCATGCCTACGTGTGATTGTGGGCACACTCAAGAGTGGTTTGGTGTCAAACCTCTTTTCATCCCACAATTCACCTTGAGCCTCCATGTGTCTTTTCCCTAAAACCATGGTCTCCATTGCGGCCCGCCCTCAACCTCTTAAAGGTTGAGCACTTTATGTCCCCAAAATGTGAGATGACCTTTGATCTCATGATCTTGATAGTGTGTTCAAACAAACAACTGAGATCTATTTCTTGGGATCAACGGCTCATATATCCTTCTCCCAGATCGACGACTGTGGTCGATTCATAATTTTGGAGTTTGAAATTCTCTATTCTCAAACCTTGGTTTCTTTTGCAGAGAAATATTACAGAGAAGAATATTTGTTGACACCTGTCCCCTTAAATCAATGATTTTGATATTTGTGGGTCTTTTTACTTCGAGTTTCCCAAATCTCAAACCCTGCTTTCCCCCATACTCCAATATTCTGGAGTTGACGATTTGTAGACACCTATCCTCACAATCAACGACCCTGCCTTTGCTTTGGGTGTTTGACCTTTCAACTCAGATCAATGGTCCTGTGACTATCTTGTCGATCAACGGTTGATATGTCCTCTATTCTTCAGGCTTCAGATATTTCAAATCTCAAACTCCACCCTTTTCCAAATGGATTTTATCTGAAGGCTGTGATCCACTGACCTGTGTCCTCCTGACATCGCGATCGAGGATTACTTTGGGTCTTTATCTGGAGTACATGGATTTATGCCACATCTCTCTCAGATCCAATGGCTATGAATCACTTTGGGAATTTACCTAGACTCCACGGATTCACACCACTTCTCCTCTATATATGTCAGCCTAGATTCACTTCGGGTCTTCGAGATTCGACAATCTCAGTTCTCAAACTGAAACCCCACTACAATTTTCATGGAGATTGTGATCTGCTGACAAGTGTCCACTTATAGATCAACGACTCTTGACTCTTCCTCTCTTTAGGCTTTAGGTTTTTCAATTTTTTACCTTTTCCTTCCTCTATATCTCATGACCCATCAATACATACCCTTCTCGATCTAATGGTCCATATTATCTTCGGCTCTCTAGAACTTCACACTTTGGGAATCTCAAGTTTCAAACTCCCTCCCTCCTGAGCTCATGATATCTAACAAATTAGATTCACTTGATCAATCTGATGACTAAGGTTCACTTCGGATGACCTAACGACTCAGGTCCACCTCAGATGATCGGATGACTGAGATTTCACTTCATATTTTTGGCTCTTCAGGCTTCAGAAATCTCAAGTCTCAAACCTTGATGAGTTCTCTCTCCTGTGTGTGTGAAGTGTTAAGGCTCGTGCACCTTGTTCTGATTAGACGGTTGTTGATCCTTTGGGTTGTGATCCAACGACCACTGTCGCTCCTCCTCCTGAGATTCTGATTTCTTTCGACTTAGAATATTTTCTAATTCTTCAAAGGTATTCCCCTTTGAACTTCCTTTGAGACTGTCTCTCAGACCTCAACTACACTTCTGAAAAGTGCTATCCCTCTTGATCTTGTCCTTCATGAAGGTTTTAACTTCCTACGCACTCCTTGCATTTCAGGGATTTTCGATAACCTAGAGCTGAAGGATTTCTTGAAAATAAACTCCTCCTGCCCTCCTGGAATTCTCCTCTTGCTTGATTCACACCTTGCAATAGACTCTTATGCAAGGTTTGAGTTCTTGCAGACAACTGTGCATGCCTTGTTGTAGTCACTTTGCACTCCTTGCAAAGGGAAAGTTTCGTGCTATCTCATCTGAGCTTTAGAACTGAAACATATCCCGTCAACACACTCCTTGCATTCTGTGTCATGCCTTGCACCGATTAGACAGAAGAGAACAAATTGAAACTTATACTAACATTCATAGTTCCATCTACTTCGTAACAAAATTAATTCATTCATGAAAGCACAATAAAATGGAATCGCAAACAATGTCCACACCATGCATTGGTTCAATTTTCCTCTGTTATCTTCATTCAAAAATAAAAGTGGCTACAACTATAATCAAAACAACAACTGAAACTCAGAAATATCCTACTAACTTGCAACATCCTCATTTGGGTATAAAAAACCTCTATTTATCTCAGAGGGTCCATAGGGTTCCACTAGACTACTTGTCTACTCCAAAACCTAACCTAACGACTATCTAAGTTTAGTCGCATTCTGGAGAAGGAGTGGAAACTCCCACTTCGCTTGCGATTGTTCAAGTGTGCTTCAAAATATTTCTTGACACTGAGTTCAAGAGTGCTTCAAATTATTCGCTGTAACTGCCAGCATTGAGATTCTAAAAAAATTCCTAGGCACTGAACAGTCCTGCTCCACGTGCTTGCTAACAATTCTCTTGCATCATACTCCCCTTAACAAGAATTCATGGGCTCCTTTCCATGAGCTCCTGCACCGAATTTCCATGCTTTTGGATATCAACTTTATTTTCCCAACTGGCATCTTCTATTGGGTGTCCCTTCCACTTGACCATATATTCAAAATAGGTCTTCCTCCTAGTCTTTTTTCCAATCCTCTGATCAACGATCTTCTCCATCTGTGGTTTTTCTGCTATAGGAATTTGTTTCTCCCATTGAATCTTCTCTTGATCTTCTGATCCCTCTGTTTCATGTTTCTTGTAAGGATACAGGTCTTAAATGTTGAATATGGGAGATATGCCCACATCATCTGGCAGACCAATCTCATAGAAGTTTGCATCAAACTTCCTCAAGATCTTACATGGTCCTATCTTCTTCATATTTAACTTTTTATATGTTCCCCTAGGGAACCTTTATTTTCTTGATATGTGCCAGTTGCTGATGTCCTTCTTCAAATTGAAGTTCTCTTCGATATTGACCACCTTTGCACTTGTACTCTTGGTTAGAACTCTGCAACTGTCCTCTGATCTGGCCATGGGGCTTCTGCATTTCTACAGCAAAATATTTTTCTCCACCGCTCTTGCTCTCACTCTGTTCCAAGTCTCTCAACTCAGATACTCCCTTAGGTTGCATTCCATAAAATATTTGGAAGTCTCTCCTTCTAATGCTCCTGTTTGGTGAGTCATTGTATGCAAAATTTTCTTATGGAAAAATCTAATCCCACTGATTGTGATTCTCAGTGACCAAACTCCTCAATAAATTTCCCAAACTTCTGTTTACTACCTTAGTCTGCCCATCTGTCTGAGGGTGATAAGTTGAGTTGAAGGAGAAATCTATCCCCAATTTCTTCCACGGTGTTCTCCAAAAATGACCAACAAACTTAGTGTCCCTATCCGAGGCAATGCTTTAGGGAAGTTCGTGAAGTCTCACAACTTCCTTGAAAAAAAGAGTTGCAACATGTGTTACATCACTGGTCTTCTGGCATGGGATAAAGTGTTCCATATTTGAAAATCTATCCACCACCACAAATATGGAATCAAACCCTCTTTGCCTTCTTGGAAGTCCCAACACAAAATACATGATTATTTCATCATGTTGGCACAGGGGCAGACCCAGGGTTCAATGCTCAAGAGTGCACCAACAAAGCCCTAACTACCGACCCTTTCGGCAACACCTGCAAAGCAGATGAAGTCTCACCCGAGGTAGAGGTAGGGGTGGTTGTAGGACTCAGATGTATGCAAACTTAGATGGGACACATATTTGTGATTATCTTCTTACAGTGCACTTAGCGTCAGTTATTTCCTAACATACATTCATTAATACATTTAGCAGAAAGCATAGAGAACCGCAATAATTGCTCACATCTAGCACTTAGCAATGATAAACAGGTTATACTCAATAGATTAAGCACTTAGCATATTATGTATCATATCTAGAATTAATTCATATCTCATAAGCACAAATCATCAATATATCTATCTAAACATATTAGAGCACTTAGCAAGAGAGGGACAAACACATCAGCACAATACACAGAGTTACCATGGTTCACCCCCACCCTGGGGCTACATCCACAAAGTCTTATTTATATTATCTTGGTCAAGCAGTTACAACACAGAGCCTTCAAGATCCTACCCCACATAGGACAAGAGATTTGCATAGCTCGCTAGATTCTCTTTCCTCGGGTAGATCCAGGCACTAAGCCTTCTCACACTTTGTGCCCTCAAAACTTATTACCGCACGCACAAAGATCTACAGTCACACAGAATTCTGATCACATAGATCCAACTTCTTCACTAAGAAATCGAATAGACATGGCCTCTTTTATTACATGGACTAGACCTCTATTTATACGTAGAAAAAGGCCTAAACAAGGGCCGACATCCCTTTCCTGTTACAATATTCCCAAAAAATAAAAAAAAGGTTCCACAAAAAGTGGCAAGATCCCGTGATCTCCGCTTCGCCATGCGCTCCGTCCTCAACAGGCAGTCGAAGTACCAAACGGTCAACTATGACCAAGTATTCCTCAAAACTTGGTCGAGGACCAACAGGCCCCCAACACTCACCTGTAACTCGTCCCGAGTCACTCTTCTCTGGGTAACTCCACCTCGAAGGCCTCAAGCTTTTCCCGAGCGGCTTCAACCTGTTTATTTTATATTGCTTCTTACTTGGAAAACTCCTGAATGAGTGCATTACTAACTGGTCCTTCTAACCACTGCTCTACTATGTTCACGACCTGTTCCAGGTCTGTCTTTCGGCTCTCAATCTCTAAGAATAGTTGACATGCCCTATCCTACAAAGGTTGAAGTTGTTGTGTCACTTCCATGACCTTTGTTTGGATCATATGAATCTGTTGTTGCATGAGGCCCTGTTCTTGGGACCTCTTCATTTTATCTATGATCGATAGGGCCTTTAGCTGTACCTGTAAATTCTTGGCTTGGTACTTCACCTCCTGGATCTGTGACTCCAATTTATGAAATTCAGGGTTCTCGGATAGGTTCTCATGTATCTTCGCACTTCTTCTACTTAATTGCTTACATTCTTTAGTGAGTTCCTTAATCCTTTATACTATACTTTGGGAATTCACTTCTCATTGGTCACGTTCTGCTTGTGAAGTACTCAGCATAGCTTGGAGCTCTATTTCTACTACTCTTTGTTGCATTTGCTAAATGACTTAAGCAAGCTTCATTACTTGGTGTTCTATGGGTTCTTCTACCTTTTGTTATAAGCCAGTCATAGAGAGAAATGCTCTGTTGACTGCTTCTTCAATCCCGATCTACTTTGTGAGCAACTGCTCCTTTTATTTTTGGATTTTTTCTCTATCTTCTTCAAATTTCGCTAGGAAGGTATCCTTCTCTTGCTGCGCAGCTCATCGTTGCTCTATGATTTCCTCCTGTGCTTTCTGTAGGGCCTGTGTAACTTGCGTTGTTGCTTCTTCTTCATTCTGAAGATGAAATTCAACTATGTCATCGATCTTATGGAGTTGAAATGATTCATCTCCCTCTTCTATTGTTGCTTCAAGAAGAGGTGTCGTAGTTTCTACGCAACTAGACTGAAGTGATCGCTGTACTCCTCAGAGCTAGGTTTCAATTCTGTTGTACATCGTTTCTTGCTTAGCCTCCTTCTTTTCTGTGATCTCTTCTATAGCTTCATTCAAACTCGTGAAGAGAAAGTTGAAGTCATTTGGATTGAGCATGGTATTCATCTTGGTCATGGTCACTTTGGCTTTCTTCTTAACAAAAGACTTCGAAGGTGACCCTTTTCTTTTCTTTAGAACTTCGACTTCATCTTTTGGTTGTTGTTCAACTTCTTCTTGGTCTTCATCATTACCTTCTTCATCTGGTGTGATGAAAGATGTCCTTATAGAGTGGCTATCCACATCTTGAACCTGTTTAGTTTTCTTCATCTCCTTTGTCTTCTTTGTCTTCTGCATCTTACTGGGCCCAGGTGTGACCTGCGCAGCTTTTGGGCTGCTGATATTTGAAATATCCACTGTATCTACTGCAATGAGAAGGTTCACTGACCATTCCTTGGTGATCTGTTCAAGGTCTTCTTCTATCAGTTTATAATAGGAATGTAGTTGTTCCTGGTGCTCATCAGCACGTCAAGTTAGGTATATGAAGTGGCAGTCTATGTTGAACTTCATTAAGGGTTTGAATCCGTGGAGTTTGTTCGGAGTAATGCAAGGTGTGGCTTGTATCACAGTCTTCAACTAGATGTAGTATCTATGAAAGAGGGTATTCGACTACCATTGCCTGTTCATATCTGTCGTGTACCATAATGTACTGAACTTCATAGCCATTGGTTCAAACGGTAGGGTTTCAGGAAAAATGGCATCCTCCGACATCTCCCATGCTATGAAGGTGATCAGGATGAGAAGCCAGCTAAAGTGGAAGCCATATCCTTGGTATTTCACTTATATACAATCCAATTCAAGTTGATCCACTAAGTACTTTGACCAATTCATTTGGACTCCTACGCATTTTCCTACAATATCAACTACAAACCTAGATACTTGCGTCGATCTATTCTTGCGAACTAACTTTGCTGTGATCATATGAAAGGAAAGGCACACTATACCACTGTCAATAGAGGTTACCTTGTAAACTTTCATGTCTTTTTCAACATTTCCATAGGCCTCTTTAATCTTCTGTGAAAGCACACGATCCACGGTCTTTCTAGGGTAATAGTCTTACGGGTCAAGGCCCTTCATGCTCAACCCAGTGATATGATTGATTAGTGCCAGATCAATCATTATATGCCAATTCAACCAAATATATCCTCCATGGTAGCTCGCCAGTAGAAATTTTATGCAAGCGTTCACCTCCTGGTGCCTGCCAAAGTGTGGAATCTTCACTACATTAAGTAAGGTGGGCTGCGTGAGGTTCATTGTCCATTTTTTAGGGACGATCTTGAAATTATTCCCCTTTTTCATCGTCAGATACATGTGCGGGGCAAGCATACTGTAGGTTTTTTGGTCACAAAGGTTGAATCCGCAAAACTTCAATGCTACGAGCTTGGTCTGCTCAGTGTGAACTGCGTGCACTCCCTTCGGTAGGTATGCAGTGATCATAGGATATTCGTAATATCAAGGCATACTATCACGGTTGATTTCACCTTTTAGAGGAGGTATGTAAGAGGGAAATATGCTCAGGATCAGTTTGGCGTTTGTGATGTCATCTCTATGTTTAGTACATTTCTCGACGATCTGTCAGGATGGTCCAGCTCAAGCAGTGGATGGAGAAGCTACTACTCCTCTTGATGACGAGGCTTGGACTCCGGTGGAAATTCCTCTTTCAGACATAACTCTTTCGGTTCTTAAACTAGTGAGTACTTCTCTCACCAATTCTTCTATTGCGCTAAGCTCATCAGACATGTAAGCTCAAGATCACTTTCTCAGGTTGTCAATGGGATGAAGGTACTGTAATCAAGTAGGGAGCAAGGAGGGGTAGTCACTATTACACAATGCAGGTATTCTGTGAGCTCAAGTTCTCAATTGGCAAAAGTGTCTTCCGGGCATGGCGTGACAGAATAAGTAAGTAAAGCTGTAACAGACTGCTTGCAACGGATAGGAGGGTCCATTAACTCTTGATATTTCCATTGTGGTGTAGTCTAACGTCAGGTAACAGGTCATAAATTTCTTTTGAGTGGTTCGGGCCATCAAAAAAATGGGTATATCATCGTTTAATGGCTATATTACTTCGACATGGTGAAGTGCCATATGTCACTGTTCTGCTATCCTGACGAAGCTCAAACTTGATAGGTTTTCCTTCTGCGGGGTTTCTTCTGGAATGTTTTGTAATTTTTCCAACTTCGCTTTCTTCTTCATGAGTTTTTTTGCCTTCTTCCTAGTGAGCTTTGTCTGGGTCATCCTTTTTTCATTCTGATTCTTTTCTTCTCTTGGCATGGTAACTTCGTAGTGTTGAGATTCTTTCTTTAGATCCACAGGTATTACTTGTCCAACATATTTTTTGGTCCTCTAGGGTTCTTTTAGCGTTCTATCAACTTTGTCATCCAAGTTCCTGGGGTTAAGAACCCTTGATTTTTTCTCTCATTCTTCAATCAGTTGCATGATCTGTCTAGTCATGAAGTCTCTTAACTCTTGTCTCTATTGTTCTAGGTCCTTTTCTACTTCCTATTTTCCGGCTTGATCTTTCTCAATCGAAGGTTTACCAAGTAACATAGTAAATGGGGTGATGTCCTCCATGAACTTAAAAATCTCAAAATATTCTTCTGTTGAAGCTCCATGAGCATTCATAGATATCTGAGTGAGCTTTCCAAATAGGTTTACCAACTTTCCTATGAATAACCCTATTCCTCCTAATGAAGGGGTCATGTCAAGTCTTCCTATAGATTTCCATGTTCCTTATGTCATAATGTTCACCTGTGTTTCTTCATCCAACACAAATTCAATGTCGAAGTCTCCTATTCTCACTTTGATCTGTTCTTTCTTCTTGAAGATTTCTATTAAGATGAGGTCTCTGTGTTCATTAAGGGTTTCTTGCATTTTCATCAATACCTTCTCTGATTTTTTCTAGGGTTCCTCTATAATCTAAGTCTTTGGATCTCATGTTTTCTCTATATTCATATTTTCAAGTCTAGAAATCATTCTAGGGAAATCCAGTACTTCGTGGTCCATATCCTTACAACAAATACAACTGGGTCTTCACCCAGGGAATTCCTTAGAAAGATGTCTAGGCCTTTTGCAATTCTAACAAAGAGTTAATCCTCTCTTTCTCTTCAATGATCCCCAACTTTTCATGTACTGTTTTCTAGGATCATAATGGTTAGCCTACAAAAATTTCTTTCTAGGATCTTGCATCCATTGGTTGGTCCCAAAATTCTTTCTATGCATAGGTATAACATATCTATCACTATACGTATCAGATCTATTCATATCAAACTTTCTTTCATCTATTAATGCCCTAGTTTTGAAGCTAGGATATAATCTATCAAACATACCTTGATTCATGCTTTAGAAACAAAAAATTTCACTTATCTTACTTCTACAGAGCACAAAGCTTCCAGATCTAAGACTTTTAACTATTCTTACCTTTTTCTTGTAGGTTTGATCTCTTTCTTTGTAGATCTGACTTATTTTTCTTTAGATCCGACCTCTCTTCTTCATATCTGACCTTTCTTTCTTGGCACAAAGATTCACAGGTCAAACAAAACACTGCACACTAGGGAAACAGATCGACGCACAAAGCTTATTTCACACAATGCTTCTTCTTCTTCAGTTCCTAGCAATCACAGTTCCAGGTCTTGAAAATAGAACCATTTGTTGGCATAGGGGCATACCCAAGGTTCAATGCTCAAGAGCGCACCAAAAAATCCCTAACTACCGGCCCTTTCGACAACACCTGTGAAGCAGACGAAGTCTCACCCGAGGTAGAAGCAGGGGTGGTTACAGGACTCAAGTGTCCGCAACCTTAGCTGGGACATGGATTTGTGATTATCTTGCTTACAATGCACTCAGCCTTAGTTATTTCCTAACATACATTCATTAATACACTTCGCAGAAAGCATGAAGAACCGTAGTAATTACTCAGATCTAGCACTTAGCAATGATAAACAGGTTATACTCAATAGATTAAGCACTTATCATATTATGTATCATATCTAGAATGCATTCATATCTCATAAGCAAAAAGCATCAATAGATCTATCTAAACATATCAGAGCACTTAGAAAGAGAAGGACAAACACATCAACACAATAAATAGAGTTACCATGGTTCACCCCCACCCTGGGGCTACGTCCACAAAGTCTTCTTTATATTATCTTGGTCAAGTAGTTACAGTATAGAGCCTTCAAGATCCTACCCCGCATAGGACAAGAGATATTCACAGCTCACTAGATACTCTTTCCTCTGGTATATCCAAACACTAAGCCTTCTCACACTCTGTGCACTCAACACTTATTACAAGATGCACAGAGCTCTACAATCACAAAAACTTTTGATCACATAGATCCAACTTATGCACTAAGCCATCGATTAGATAGGGCCTCTTTTCTTACATGGTCTAGACCTCTATTTATATGTAGAAAAAGGCCTAAAAAAGGGCCGATACCCCTTTCCTGTTACAATATTCCCAAAAAACCCAAAATGTTTCCACAAAAAGTGGCGAGATCCCGTGATCTCCACTTCACCATGCACTCCACCTTCGACATGCAGTCGAAGTACCAAACAGTCAACTATGACCAAGTATTCCTCAAAACTTTGTCGAGGGACAACACATCCTAAGGCCTCTCTGGTATTGGCAATGGTTGATACAATCCAGTGTTCTATCTTTTCCCTTTTGCATGTTGGTATATTCTACATATATTCACAAACTTTATCACTTTTTTTCTCATACCTAGCCAATAGTATGAACTTCTCAACTGTGCAAATATTTTATCATGGCCGAAATGCCCAGACAATCCTCCACTATGCTTTTACTTCAAAAGGTTATCCCTCATCGAGCATTTTGGTATGTACACATGATTTCCTTTGAACAACAATCCCTCTTGAATCATATACTATGTCCACTAGCTTTTGTCTCCCAGCACAGGATTTGCACATGCCCTTTATGCTTCCTTGGAATCTGGGTCATCACAATACATATCCTTAAGGTTTTCAAACCCAAAGGTGTTCACCTAAAATTCTTGTAGAATCAAACATCTCCTGCTTAATGCATCAACAACTTTGTTAGCATTCCCAACAATATGTTTTATGAAAAAAGTAAAATTCTGCATAAACTCAACCCTTTTTGCATGCCTCTGATTCAATTTTTCTTATCTGGTTATGAATTGCAAAGCCTGGTTATCACTATACAAGAAAAATTCCTATGGAACAAGGTAATGTCTCCATTTCTTCAAGGCTTGAATTATGGCATAAACCTCCTTATCATATGTGGAGTATTTTCTCTTGGTCTCATTCAGATTCTCACTGAAATAGACAACATGTCTATTATCCCAACTCATAATTGCTCCAATTGCACCTCCACTTGCATCACATCTCACTTGAAATGTCTTTTCAAAATTTGGGAAGACCAAAATTGGTGATTATATTATTTTCTCCTTCAGTATATTGAAGTTGCTCTCGGCCTCCTATGTCCATTTAAAAGACTTGTGCTTCTTCTTCATTGTATCCATCATTGGTGCACAAATTCCACTGAAGTCTCTGATGAACTTTCTATAGAAAATTGCTAATCCATGGAAGCTCCTTACCTCAAACATACTCTTTGGTGACGACCATTCTTTGATTGCTTTCACCTTCTCTTGATCCATCTTCAGTTCATTTGAAGAGATCAAAAAACCCAAGTAAATGAGTTCTGTCTTCATAAAAGAGGACTTCTTCAGATTTATCAACAAATTCTCCTGTTGTAGTCTCCTCATCACTAGTGTCATGTGCCTTAAATGATCCTATTTAGTCTTTCTAAAGATTAGTATATCATCCATATATACAACCACAAACTTGCCAATGAAATCTTTCAATATTTAATTCATCAACCTCATAAAAGTACTCGGGGCATTTGTTAAGCCAAATGGCATAACAATCCACTCATACAAACCTTCATTTGTATTAAAGGTTGCATTCCACTCATCACCTTCTCTCATTCTAATCTGGTGATATCCACTTTTCAAATCTATTTTAGAAAATAAATTTTCTCCACTTAAGCAGTCTATTAAATCATCCATTATTGGTAAAGGAAATCAATACCTCATGGTGATATTGTTAATGGCTCTTGATTTTGTACACATTATCCATCATCCATCCTTATTTGGACTCAATACAATTGGTACTGCGCATGGACTCAAGATCTCTCTGACCAAACCCTTGTCTAACAATTCCTGGACTTGGTTCTTTACTTCCTCATTCTCTCAAGGTGTCAATCTATATGCTTCTTTGTTTGGCAGCCTTTCTCCTTATATCAATTCAATATGGTGGATGATACTTTTGATGGCTGGCAATGAGTTTGGCATCTCATCCACCACTATGCCAACAAAATTATCCAACAATTATTGAACTTCTTCAAGAAAATCATCCATCGAAGTACTTGTAAGGATAACTCTAGGTTTCCTCACCACAGCGAACTGCATCTCCTTTTCTTTCTTGACTTATTTCATGAGTTCCTTCCCTCTCATGAGAAGTATGCTTGTTTTGGATTCCTCTTTCACTTTAGTCTCCTCTATTGGAAACAACATGTGTGTCCTACCATTCTTCTCTAAGGTGTATGTATTCTTCCTCCCATCATGAATGACATTCTTGTCAAACTGCCATGGTCTTCCCAACAAAATATGGAATACATCCATGGGAATTACATCACATAGAATTTTATCTCTATATGCTCCTATCTTAAATTCAACCAAGCATTGTTTAGTAACCATTACCTGCTGTCCTTTCTGCAACCATGAGACTTTATATGGCTTCGGATGTGCATATGTTTCTAGCTCGAATTTCTCCACCATCTCTGTGGATATTAATTTATCAGTTCTCCCACTGTCAATTATCACCTTGCATACTCTATCTTTAGTCTTGGAATTTGTCCTGAAGAGATTGTTCCTCTGCACTATATTTTCAACTTCTTCCTCTGGTTTTAAGAGAACCTTTCTCAACATTAGAGATGTTCCATCCTCTACTCATTCTGCTTCAACACCTCTTCTTTGTGCTTCTGAAATGTGAGCTTCACCTTTGCATCGTTGATGTCTCCAGCATCATGTTCTCATCTCTACGCTACCTCCATCACCTCTAATCTTGCATGAAGTTCTTGCATTTCCCTTTCTACATCTCGATTGGCTTAAGGTGGTTCCACTCATCTCCTTGGTGGAATTGTGTTGACTATATGTCACACAGAGAGTACAAGTTTGAGTTTTTTTTGTCTCTTCTCCTTTTCCTATTGTCTGCAAGAAAAACTTATGCTCTGATACCACTTGGTGCAAACCCCCTTCTCTCCTGAGGTTTGCACGACCACTTGTTCAGGATATTTGGTTCTAGAGTCGAAAGACCCTTTAAAAACTTGCTAGTCTCATTCTGTATTAACCACATTTCCTCTCGGCTCCCTGCATAGGCTTCATGATACCCATGACCTTCCCTTTTGCGTTCTACAAAATCTCATATTTGGAATTAGCGCCCTTTCTCTCGGCTGCTTCTCATATGTGACCTTGGGTGATGACCTCATGCCTATGCATGATTGAGGGAACACTCAAGAGTGGTTTGGTGTGAAACCTCTTTTCACCCTATAATTCACCCTGAGCCTCCATGTGTCTTTTCCCTAAAACTGTGGTCTCGATTGAGGCTCGCCCTCAACCTCGTAAAGGTCGAGCACTTTCTGTCCCTGAAATGCGAGATGACTGTCTATCTCACGATATTGAAGGTGTGTTCAAAAAAATGACCGAGACCTATTTATTGGGATCAATGGCTCATATATCCTTCTCCTAGATCGATGACTGTGGTCGATTTGGAATTTCAGACTTTGAAATTCTCGATTCTCAAACCTTGGTTTCCTTTGCAGGGAAATATTCCAAATCGGAATATTTGTTGACACATGTCCCCTTAAATCAGTGGCTATGATCTTTGCGGGTATTTATACTTTGGTTTTCCCAAATATCACACCCTTCTTTCCCCCATACTCCAATATTCTTGAGTTGACGATCTACAGACACCTGTCATCACAATCAATGAACCTGCCCTTTCTTCGGGTGTTTAACCTTTCAACTCGGATCAATGGGCCTGTGACCCATTTATCGATCAACGATTGATATCTCCTCCAATCTTCAGACTTCAGATATTTCAAATCTCAAACTCCACCCTTTTCCAAATGGATTTTATCCGAAGGCTGTGATCCACTGACGCGTGCCCTCCTGACCTGACGATCGAGGATTACTTAGGGTCTTTACCCGGAGTACATGTATTTATGCCACATCTCTCTCACATTCGACGACTATGAATCACTTTGGGAATTTACCCAGATTCCATGGATTCATGCCACTTCTCCTCTAGATATGTTGGCCCAGATTCACTTCGGGTCTTCGAGATTCAACGATCTTGGTTCTCAAACTAAAACCCCACTACAATTTTCCTAGAGCTCGCGATCTGCTGAAAAGTGCCCACTTACAGATCAATGACTCTTAGATCTTCCACTCTTCGGGCTTCAGATGTTTCAATGATTTACCTTTTCCTTCCTCTAGATCTCATGACCCATTGACATATACCCTTCTCGATCTAATGATCCATATTATCTTCAACTCTCCGACACTTCATGCTTTGGGAATCTCAAGTTTCAAAATCGCTCCCTCCTGAGCTCATGATATATGATGGCTTAGATTCACTTGATCAATCCGACGCCTGAGGTTCACTTCTGATGATATGATGACTCAAGTTTGGATCAGATGATCGAACGATTGAGATTTCACTTCGTATTTTCGGCTCTTCAGGCTTCGGAAATCTCAAGTCTCAAACCTTGATGAGTTCTCTCTCCTGTGTGTGCGAAGAGTTAAGGCTCGTGCACCTTGTTCTGATTAGACGGTTGTTGATCCTTTGCATTGTGATCCAACAACCACTTTCGCTTCTACTCCTAAGATTCTGATTTCTTTCTACTTAGAATATTTTCTAATTCTTCAAAGGTATTCCCCTTTGCAATTCCTGTGAGTCTGTCTCTTAGACCTCGACTACACTTCTGAATAGTATTATCCCTCCTAATCTTGGCATTCATGAATGTTTTGACTTTCTACGCACTCCTTGCATTTTAGGGAGTTTTGATAACTCAGAGCCGAAGGATTTGTTGAAAATAAATTCCTCCCACCCTCCTGGTGTTCTCCTCTTGCTCGATGCACACCTTGCAACAAACTCTTACACAAGGTTTGAGTTCTTACGGATGACTGTGCACTCCTTGTAGTAGTCACTTTGCACTTCTTGCTAAGGGCAATTTTCATGCTATCTCTTCTGAGCTTCGGAACCGAAACATATCCCATCAACGCGCTCCTTGCATTCTATGTCATGCCTTACACCGATTCAATGGAAGAGAAACAATTGAAACTTATACGAACATTCACAGTTCCATCTACTTTGTAACTAAATTCATTCATTGATGGAAGAAAAATAACAAGGAATTGCAAATAATGTCCACACCATGCATTGGGTCAACTTTCCTTTGTTATCTTGATTCAAAAATAAAAGTGGCTAAAACTATAATCAAAACAACAACTGAAATTTAGAAATATCCACTAACTTGTAGCATCTTCATTTGGGCGTACAAAACCTTTATTTATCTCAGAGGGTCCTTAAGGTTCCCCCCGACTACTTGTCTACTCCAAAACCTAATCTAATGTCTATCTTAGTTCAGTCACATTCCAAAGAAGGAGTGGAAACTCCCACTTCTCTTGCGATCATTCAAGAGTGCTTCAAAATATTTCTCGATGCCGAGTTTAGGCATGCTTCAAAGTATTCGCCGTAACTGCCAATGTTGATATTCTGAAAATATTCCTAGGCATTGAGTGGTATTGCTCTTTGTGCTCACTAACGATTCTCCTGCATCATTTCTCTACAGAACAACAATTTGAAAGAGATAGTTCGTGCAAACTATCTACTTGATCACCCAACTCTTTTGGCGGATGTTTAAACTTTTTAAAGTTGACCAATCTTATTAGTCGCAAATATTTAAGTTGTTGAAGATCCATGGAAGAAATTTGAAAGCTATGGGGATGAAACCTTCCATCAAATTCCATGTCTCTCAAACTTGAAGGAATTTTATATAGATTCACATAATTGGGTTCATAGCTAAGGTGTCTCGATTGCTTGAACTTTGTCTGATCAAATGGAAGCTTCAAGTTTTTGTCATGTGAAAATATGGAAATGTTATCTAGAAACTTTGGTGGATGGAAACCTAAGCTGCCGAGATTCTTCAAAGTTTCCAAAACCAAATAAAACCCATCAATTTCAAACCAATGGACAGAGCCTATCGACATGAGCTTCATGTTTAATTATTGCATGGCATTTGTGGCATCGACACCTGCTTCCCTCAAGGTTTTCAACAAGTTGGAAAAATCCATTGATTTTCATTCCTCGGTGACCTTGGCATCCAACCTTGTGTAATATTTCATATTTTTCTTCCTCTTTGAAATAAACAATGTTTTCACCTCTGAAATTAGAAGCCCAATGTCTGCCACTATTTTTGGTATGTTTCTTGGATTTAGATTTGTATTTCTATCCAAATTTCTTGCTATAAGAAATTTTTGTTTTCAATTGAAGTCTTGAGGTTTTGTGTAATTCTGGGCGGATGCATTCAACAAGGATTACAAGGTTTAAGTGTAGAAAAAAATCCCTCTCACTCTCATCATCACTTTCAAGAGTGGATAATTACAACCTTTTACATCTTTAACATTGAGGTGAATACCACCCCAAATACGCACTAGTGGAAACTCTATGGTTTTTAAACCCCTCATTACAAACATGTGAAACATAATAAATAAGGAAAATGAAATCATCATGACACTACTTTTGGTATGTTCCTTAGATTGAGATTGGTATTGAGGTTCACTTTAACATTGAGGTTCAATTTCATGTGGCACCCCATGATTGGGCCACATGGAACCTCCTTATTGGCCCATTTTGTCGAGTCATCTGCAGACTCACTACCATGTCAATTTAAAATTCCTACATCAATGTTGCATGACCTACTGACTGGATGCCACATCACTTGCACAAACTACCAATTGCATCGACATGTTGGATGATGACGCCATCTCTGTACGACCACATCATATTTAAGGATGCCATGTGGCCAATTTTCACTGGTCCATTTTTCGTCCAAAAGTGCCAAAGATACATGATGCATGGTAGCATGTGATGTTTCCACATCAATATGATGACAACATGTTGATGTTATGTTAACATCCACACTGTATGGAATTTTCCAGATTTCCCTGTTTATCGAAAATTTCATATGGCCATAAATTTTTCATTCAAAATCCATTTGAGGTGTCATTTGCATAGTTGGAAATATCTCGTCGAGCTCTTTAAATTGGTGTTGTTTTCGTCAAATTGTGGGTACTTTTATTTTTAGCCTTTTTTTTTTCAATTGAGGAGGATCCATCCTCCAACTGCATAGACTCTGTTATGGGATTATTTCTTGGTGTACCACCAATATTGGGGTAAAGATTCCAACATTTTCTACTCTAGTGACCACTCACTTGGCAGTGAGTCCAATAGTTGTATGACTTCATGTCTGTCTTACTTTCACTGTAAAAATATTTTCTCTTCCAACACTTTGCAAAATTCTTGTTGTCTCAATATTTTTGAGGATACTTTGATTTCTTCTAGAGTCTCATGCTCAATCTATCACTTTCAAAAAGTTGTGTGCCATCATTTATCTTATATTGTTTTGGTGATGATCTCAACACTTTTCTTGAAGAATCACCTATTTCTACTAGATTTGAGGATTCTCTTTCACCATACCCCAATCCTACATATCAAGGTATTCCTCCAATATCCATTAGTTGAATGATGTTTTGGCCATCAATACCAAGACCTCCTCCTTTATACCCCATTTTCCTTAGCAACTTCAAGCGAATTCCTTTGGGGTTCCTCCATTCTTGTTTGTGATACTTTATCATCTTCCTGAAGTTTGGCCAATTGCTCCACATGGTTGGGTGAATCTATAGATGAGATTTCTAGGAAACCACCTTGGTTCCATGGTGTCTGGAAAACATCCGTTATCATATAAAAATGTGTGCATCTTTCAACATCTTCATGAAAATAACCATAACTAGTATACCTTCCATGGACACAAGTTTTCCTGATCTTGGAGGCCCTTTCTGCTTCTCATATAGTGGAGAATTCCACAACTTGCTCCTCCATAGCTTGTAGCTACAATCATGGTTTTCTTTTTACTTCTTCATATTATTGAAGTAACCTCATCAATTAAATGTTATTTTCTTTAATGGTCTAGTTGATTTCTTCAAGCTCACAAATCCATTCTTTCTTCTTTTCCTTGCCCATGATTATATTCACAATCTGCAAAACTAGTCCAAAATGCTCTGGTATCACTTGATACGGGAATTTCTATGAGATATTTCTCTACAAAAATCATGCGATGAGGACCTTTTATTGATGCTTAATCTCACGTGAACATGAAAAAATAATACTTAAGAATTTCATATGAAAATGGGAAAACTTATCATAATTAGGTGCATATGTGTAATTAAATCTCTACTTAATCAAGTGAGAATGCAAACAAAAATAACACATAAAATTGGACACCCATGTGTTAACAGATTTCACTAGAATGTTTTGGATATGTCTCCAGATCCACCTGGAATATGAATCTCTTTATTATCCTTCATTTTATATGGATGAAACCTTCTCACAAAATGTGACACATGCTCCTTAAAGGGAAGGAATTCTAGAGCATCCTTCTCTTATACAAAGAGAACTTAAGGCTCTCACATAAGTGACATTTCTTCAGACACTAGAAGGACTACATTCATCTAAATGCAAATATCACTCTCTCCAAGGGGCCTCAAGGGGGCTTTTAAGGGTATTTTTCCACAATTATTACATAAGGAATTTATATAGGTTCCCTCTCTCCATAATTCAAGGAGACAAGATTCACAATTTTAGGATCTAATAACAACTCAAGGAAAAAAATGAGAAAGCCTCTAAAAAAAACTTAGCTTCCCCCTGAGACTAGGAAACCATTTGTGATAAAATGAGGAAGAATCCTAAACCAACTCATGAGACTCCCAAATTCCTCTTAAACTTACGAAAGTAATTTGTGATGTGGATTCTCACACAAAACTAATTTCCCCTTAAAAAGATGAAACTAATTCGTGAGTTTGATTCTCACATATACTTTTAATTTCTTTTTGACAAATTAAATGAAAATACATGAGCACATTATGTTAAAAAATATTAATCATTTTTACAAATGAAGCATTAAACATTCCTTTAAAATTTGTCACCTATCATTAAATAATTTAATGATCGTATTCATGGTGTGAAAAGTATTGACTCCTTGTGTGGAGATACTCTTAGATCATCATCATCATTGGATATTTGACCTTTGGGTAATTTAAATGGTGGGACATTTCCCTAGTCTTCCTCTTCCTGGGTAACAACACTATTTTTCTTCCACTTATGATGAGGAAGAAATTCATTTAGTATTATAATTACACTCCCATTTCTCTTCCACATTTTGAAAGTATGTTTCTGGGTTGTCTCATCAATGGAGGGATCTCCAATATCATGTGGAGACTCCAAAAATTCCATTAGTTTGATTACCATCTCTTCCTTGTTTATCCCCATTTTGAAAATATGAATATCAAACAAATCAAATAAGTTCAATAAGATTTTCTTATTATATTTTTGTAGTTTATCATGTAAATTTAACTTGAGTTTTTCCTCATTTTAACTCCATATAAAACCAAAAAACTACAAGATATTATTTTTAATATGAAAATACTTACCCCTATTTCCATAAAGAAGAGTGTGAATAAGTTTAACAATTTCATCCACCCTACTCCTTTTGCATACTCTGTCTACAAAAAATTGTATTTCTTTGAGAGGTGTTCCTTTTCCCCTTTCAATGATGAACTCTTTAGGGTTCTTTTCCTCTTTACCAGAAACAAGGAATAGCTCAATTATATTTCTTAGTCAAGATGGTTGATTGACCACATGTGTACAAGATTAAATTCTATTATTTGACACTTCAACCTCATCATCTGAAACCTTCATGAGGACTTCGACATTATCATTGATATAAGAGCCAAGTGTAGTACATTTGTCTTAGTTAGATGGTTCTTTGGATGAATTTTCCTTTTTAGGATGTTTATTGTGTTCCTTCTCTAATTTCTTCCTGGCATCCTCATGTTCATAATTGTATTTTTCAAATATTTTTTTTTATTGAATCAATGATTTGATTCTTAAATTCATCAATAATGGTGGTTATATCTATGGAATATGTATCCATGATATATCCACAAGTGGATCTAGTAATTTTTTTCCCAGGCTCTGATACCACTTGGAAGCATGGAACTATATATATGAAAGATATATTTAATATTTTATAAATTTATTATTCATTGTCTTATTCAATGTACAAAAATGTGTATTAAATACACGTAAATGACTAGAGTCGCGTATTGTTTTCTAAAAATATGTGACTTTACATTAACAATATAATTATTACATTAATGATTTAATTAGTAATTAATGACATTGTAATCTACATATGGTATATTATAGAAACTATATGCCTTGGTTCAATATCTTAATAAGTGAAATCACTATCTGATGGGAAATGGAACCATTATCCACACATATCACCAACCATTGCAATATTTCCATGCACAGAGTAAGCTTCAACAAATCAGACACTACAAGTGGATGGTGTTTTGCAGCAATTTGATCTAGTAAGAACGAAAAACACTAATAAGTTGGGAGAAATGATTTCAAGGCCACCCACATCCAATATTAAATATTTTGGAAATCTTATTCACATGGAGAATTTTACCCATGATGCATACAAAGAAACATACAGAGAACTTGAGGATTTCAAGGAGGTGTTTTAGTAGCTACATGGACAATCTCATGTAGAATAAGGTGATAGTAAGGCTAACTATCATCTCTAGAATATGTTACTCTACAATATAGACAAACTCTTTGTTCCTAAAGGTGAAATATTGTAGCTTATTAGAGAGGCTCACACCTCCAAATTTGTAGGAAATTTTGGTGTTAGGGACACAATTGCTAACTTACAAAGGTATGTGTACTAGCTGAAAATGCAAGAAGATGTAGCATGACATATTAGGGGATGCATACTTTGTTGTACTAACAATCCTAGTAATAGAAATCAAGGTATATATCGTCCGTTACTTGTACGCACTTGAGCTTGGGTAAGCATTTCCATAGATTTTGTGAGAGGTTTACCAATAAGTAGGAAGGGAAATGACTATTTATTTTTGGTAGTTGATAGGTTTACCAAAATGTGCATTCTTATTCCTTGTAAAAACACCATCAAAGGATAAGACGAAACAAAATTGTTCTTTGAAAAGGTCTAAGAACTATAAGGAAAA
>JZKD02S1908970.1:79924-95334 GCA_000966675.3 Picea glauca
CTCCCGATTTGGGTTTCCACGTAAAACACTGGTGTACTGTGTATGTGTATGATTGTTCATTTGTTCATTGCTTACTTACTCTGCAGTTATTGGATAATAATGCTTCATTGATATAGCACTTGGATTATATGGTTAAAAGGGACTAAATTGATTTATTACTGATTCACCCCCCCCTCTCAGTAATCCAACAAATGTGCGACACATATTTATAATATCTAATGTGTGGATGAGAGTTAGTATATAATGGGTGAGATATAATACATATTTACCTTAACTAAGATATCCCTTGAGTGATTTGAGCTTGAGGTAAATAAAGGTATATTTCTATACAAGGAAATAATAAAATTTATTAATAATAAATGACATACAAGTTTTTGTTGTTGATTTACTGAAAATAATAGGATATCATTATTAGACAAGTTATAATGTTGAGACAATAGGATTTATGCCGTAGACCCCCTTTCCCCTCGGGATGAGATCCTCTTGGGATCATTCTAATCTCCTTGAGCTGAAGCGGCTCCTTTGGTTCCTCGATGAAACCCCACGACGAATCCGATCCATAGGTTCTTCAGAAACCCCACCTGTGCGAATGAGCACTAGGCATGAGCTTCACCCTCACATGACCACAATTGGCCTTGGCGCAATCGCCTTTCGTAGCTCGCAACTAGCAAGTTCATGGATCAAATACCCTCGACTCCTCTTTTCCAAACTCCCGAAACTTGAGATGATGATACGGGTATATCCCCTTCTTTGTTAGCGCCTCTACCAATGATCACCGGCTAGGGCCTCAATCTAGCACTCCTCTCACAACTTCGCAACTTCATGAATTGAAATGTTGAGCCTTCCTACCCCTCTTTCACGAATCCACGAGGTGTGATGGTCAACGATAGGTTGACTCCTTCCAAAGGTGACGTGTGTCCTCCACCTATTACCTCTTCCGTCTTTCCTCTGGAATTTGTTGTTACACCACCTGTCGACTATGGGGCCCACCTATCAGACGTGCCATGTGTTCACGCAAGCCTCGATGCTCGGTGCTTCATGACTTCCACAGTCTAAAGGAAGTTCCTCCAAACCCCGAACCTCTGATATGCGATGTATCGAGACACCATATCTCACGGCTCTCCTTCCTCCTCGATCAACAGTTCAGATTTCATCACGATATTGCCACTCAATATTTTGGATAACAAAGGCCTCCATCCCTACTCACGATACCCAAATTCATGAGATAATCCTAATCCCTACCACCTGTCCTCCAGAATGGACAGTCCCGATTCCTTCAAGACTTTGCAAGTTGCAAAGTTGAAAGACTTCCTTGTTTCTCTCTCCAATGCCTGAATCCCCGAAATATGAGGATCTCGTGACACGCATCCTCTGTAGATGAATGGATCTAATGTGTTTGGAACTACATGAGTTGAGACTTCCTATCTTGTGACTCTTCCTCTTCTCATATGAGGATTAAACCTCATGCATCTCCTCCCAGATCCGATGGCTATCAACTATCTGTGAAAGATCCGACGACCCAGATCTGTTCCTTCCTTGTGCACTCTTCTACTGCTTCTTGGAAATGAATCCAATGGTCCAGATCTCTTCTAGTGCCTGAATCGATGACAATTGTAGCTCCTTCCTGAGCTTTTCTCTTCTTCCTTCCTTGGAATATTTCTAAGTATTGAAGGTCTCAAACTTCGTTCTCTTCTATGAAGCCTGTCTCCTCGGATCTCGCCTGTATTTGAAGGATGTTGTCCCTCCTGTGATTCATCGAACTCTGAACCCTCCAAAGGGTTTCTCTACCTCTGTTCTCCTTGCAGTTGTTTTTTTGTGTGCAAAGGCAATCTTCCTCCTGAGATTTGTCCTCCTTGAATCCTTAAAGGATTCTTCGACCTCTGCACTCCTTGCAGGTTCCCTGCACACAAGAAGGTGCTATCCATCCTGATATTCTCTGTTGCTCAGACCTCTAAGGGACTTAACCATTTTTCTCTCCTTCAGATGGAGATTTGGTTCCCCTCTTAGCAACCACTTACTCAAGAAACTCATTGCTAAGCCTACAGGGTGTTTAGTAACCCTGTGAAGGTCCTCCTGTGACACTTCTCTTGTTCCAGAACTCAAAAGAGTTCTTTCTATGCACTCCTTGCATTGGCTCGATGCCCTCCTGGCAGAGCCTCTACGGAATCTCAAAAGTTTTGTCTTCTCACTGAACTTGAAATAGAGTTCTCCTCCTCAATGCAACTTGTGAATTTGCTCAATTCCCACTTGGCAGAACTCTCACATAATCCTCAATGATTCTAGTTTCCCTTTGAATTCAAAGTAGAGTTCTCATGTGCACTATTTGCACCTGCTCGATGCCCTTCTGGCAGAGCTCTACAGAATCCCTCAGTGATTTTGTCTTCTACTGTGTCCTCCTCTGCACATTCCCTCCTCTAAGGTGTTCAACAACCTTGATTTTTCTCCTTGAGCCAATGACTTCAGCTGGTGCACCCCTCTGACACATCCTTGCCCAAATTCCACAGAACTTAGGAGTGCATTTATGCACTAGCTTTTAGAACCCACAGTGTTCTGTCACACCCTCTTGGCATGAAGCCTCAAAGAAACCCAAACCTGAAGTCAAAGAACTCACAGATAGCAAAACTCATCTGTCCCTACAAATGCATACCTAACATACATCTACAACATATCATAAACACATAAATACATTGATTCATGAACTCATAAACATGTGGACAACAACATGCAAGAAAAAATTATCTGTTTGTATTTAACAAGAATGCCTCTTTACAATGTGTTTGAGCTCAGATTGCAATAGAGTCTCAGACCTCCTCTCTTCTCTTCTTGACTCTCTCAACTGCCTTTTTTTTCTAAATACAAATTATCTTTTACATGAGGGGGCTCTTTGAGCTCTTCCCTCCATCTCACCTACTCTATTCAATTACATTATCTTAACATTGAGTGGGTTGTCTAGTCCAGATCGGATCTAGATTCAACCTTACCACCATTTAAGGCTACTCCTAACTAACACCTACTCAAAGGCATGGCTCTATGGATCCATGGCCTTACATACATTAATTACATTGAAATCAAATTCAAAATGTGAGAGGACTAGTGCCTCTCTTCCTTGAATGTTCTGAGTGGACTGACTCGCTGGTGCATGGATGGCTTGGGAGCGATGCTCTTGCATCATACTCCTTTGCTGCAAAAAATTCATGAGCTCCTGCTCATGAGCTACCCAACACCACTGTTGAAATCCTCCTGGATCCCAAAGAGTTCTCTAGAGTTGTTCATCTACTCCACTTCTCTGTTACTGCTGCTTCCACTGCTCTATTGCTGCTACTGCTATCCCCCTTCTGCTTAGCTTCCCTTTGTTGGCAGCTTCTGCTGATCTGACCATCAACTTTCATATCTTCTCAATCTCTTTGTCCAACTGCTCTAGTGGTTGGCTCTGTTGAGACAATATCTACTGCAATTATTCCTCATCAGTGGGTAGATCTACCAGATCTCAAATGCCATCTTCTCTATTTGTTGTGGCCTTAACTTGCCACTCTGTTGCAAAGTTCAGCTCTGTAGTCTCACCATTGAACTGTTGTCCAGCTTCCTTCTATGGAAGTGTTTCTGCTGCCATATATCTTTGTGTTGGCTCAAGTCCAACTTCTCTCAGCTACTCCTTGGGATGATATGATCCTCCTGCATCTGCTTCCAACTTGACTTGTTGGATGTGCATTCTCTGCACTATCACCCTTCTCTCCAGGGCTTCAATCTACTCACATAGATCAACAAATCTCATGCTGTCTGATTCTTCTTCTACTACTACTACAAGCTCCAATGTTGCAGTCATCTCTGTTTCAACTTCCTGGCTGAAAAATTTGAGCCATTCCTTGGAATGCTCATTTCCTTCTTATACTTGGGCAGCTTTTGATATCTACTCCAAATCTTCCTCTTCTTTGATAGTCTCTACTAGTTGTCTTTCTATTGTTTCTACATCGACAACACAAACTCTTTCCTCAACTGGGCTACCTGGTAGGAATATTTGAATTCCTCCAATGATCAGAATGTCCATCTGATCCTTCTTTTCTGACAGTTGTCCTTGTTGATATGAACTCAGCTCTGAGCTCATTTGCTCTCCCTTTCCCTCCTGTCAATATGGGATTTCTTTGCTGCCTCCTTGGCAATCTATGGGATCCGTGGGTCTCATCTTATTGCCCACCTAGCAATTTGAATTTCTCGTCCTGCCCTCTTGGTAGTCTATGAGACCCCGCAGTGATCTCACCTTATTTCCCTTTTGAAAACATGAAATTTCCCTACTTTACTCATAATAGACTATGAGATCCCACAACAATCTCATATCATTTCCCTCTTGGAAATATCAAATTCCCTTGTTGTCCTTTTGACAGTCTATGAGATCCCGCAACAATCTCATCTCATTGCCCTCTTGGCAATTAGGAATTTCTATTTTTTCCTCCTGGCAGTCTTTGAGATCTTCAGCTAATCTCAGTTCATCCTTAGCATCACTAAGATTCCTCCCAGTCTCTGGTTCACATACCTGAACCATCTCCTCCTCATCATTCCTGAGGCTTTCAACATGCCTCAGCCATCCTCTTATCAGCCTCCGCTGTCTTTTGGCCACCAATTCCCTGACTGGCCATTTTACCTTCATCTTGATGGGCCATTATTACACCCAATGTGATCTTGCATCCTGCTGCATCTGCAATGCAAGTTCCTCCATCCTCGCTCTGATCTCGGTGAGTTCCTTATCCACCTCATATTTTCTCGGCTATTGATGGTTCTTCTTTCCATTGTGTCTATGACCTTCAGTAGCCATTTTTTTTGCCTTCTGTCTACCCTCCTGGAAAGCCTGCCACTGTCACTCTGCAACCTTGAGTGCTTCCATTATCCCCTACAGTTCTCCTGGTTCTCTTCTTGACTACTGTGTACTTGCGAGAAATCACCACAGAGTTCCAACACTCTGTCTCCTTCTACTTCTCTTCTGCAAGCTGCCTCTATTGCCTACAAAAGTCAAATCATGCTCTGATACCACAACTGTCACAGACCCCCTTTTCCCTCGAGTTGAGATCCCCTCAGGATCGTTCTAATATCCTTGAGCCGAAGCGGCTCCTTTGGTTCCTCGCTGAAACCCTATGAAAAATCTGATCCACAGGTCCTTCGGAAACCCCACCTGTGCGAACGAGCACTAGGTGCGAGCTTCACCCTCACATGACCATAAATGGCCTTGGTGCAATCACCTTTCGCAACTCATAACTCGCAAGTTCGTGGGTTGAAGACCCTCGACTCCTCTTTTCCAAACTCCTGATACCCAAGATGACGATATGGGTATAGCCCCTTATTTGCTAGTGCCTCTACCAGTGACCACCAGCTAGGGCCTCGATCTAACACTCCTCTCGCAACTTTGCAACTTCACAACTTGAAGTGTTGAGACTTCCTGCCCCTCTTTCATGAATCCATGAGGCGCGATGGTCAATGATAGGTTGACTCCTTCCCAAGGTGAAGTGTATCCTCCACCTGTCACCTCTTTCGTCTTTCCTCTGGCATTTGCTGTTACGCCACATGTCGAATATGGGGCCCACCTATCAGATGTGGCATGTGTTCACGCGAGCCTCGACGCTCAGTTCTTCACGACTTCCATAGTCGAAAGGAAGTTCCTCCAAACCCCAAACCTCTGATACCTAATGTATCAAGATGCCATATCTCACGACTCTCCTTCCTCCTTGATCAATGGTTCATATTTCATCACAATCTCACCATTCGAAATTTTGTAGAGCAAAGGCCTCTGCCACCCAGCTCACGATACCCGAATTCAAGAGATAATCCTTATCCCTACCACCTGTCCTCCAGAATGGATGGTCCCGATTCCTTCGGGACTTTGCAAGTTGTGAAGTTGAAAGAATTCCTTGTTCTTCTCTCCAATGCCCGAATCCCTGAAATACGAGGATCTTGTGACACGCATCCTCTATAGATGAATGGATTTGATGTGTTCAGAAATACGTTAGTCGAGACTTCCTATCTCATGACTCTTCCTCTTCTCATACGAGTATTAAACCTCGTGTAGCTCCTCCCATATCTAATGGCTATCGGCTATCTGTGCAAGATCTGATGGCCCAGATCTGTTCCTCCCTTGTGTGCTCTTCTGTTGTTGCCTGGACACGAATCCAATGGTCTAGATCTCTTCCAGTGCCTGAATCGAAGGCAGTTGTAGCTCCTTCCTGAGCTTTTCTCTTCTTCCTTCCTTGGAATATTTCTAAGTATTGAAGGTCTCAGCCTTCATTCTCTTCTGCGAAGCCTATCTTCTGGGATCTTACCTATATTTGAAGGATGTTGTCCCTACTAAGATTCATCAAACTCTGAACCCTCCAAAGGGTTTCTTTACCTCTACACTCCTTGCAGTTTTTTCTCTGTGCACAAAGGCACTCTTCCTCTTGAGATTTTTCCTCCTTGAATCCTTAAAGGATTCTTCAACCTCTGTACTCCTTGCAGGTTCCCTGCACACATGAAGGTGTTATTCGTCCCGAGCTTCTCTGTTTCTCAGACCTCTAAGGGACTTAACCCTTTTTCTCTCCCTTAGATGGATATTTGGTGCCCCTCTTATCAACCACTTACTAAAGAAACTCCTGGCTAAGCCTACAGGGTGTTGAGTAACCCTGTGAAGGTCGTCCTGTGACACTTCTCGTGTTCCAGAACTCAAAAGAGTTCTTCCAGTGCACTCCTTTCACTGGCTCGATGCTCTCCTGGCAGAGCCTCTATAGAACCTCAGACATTTTGTCTTCTCACTGAACTCTAAATAGAGTTCTCCTCCTCAATGCAACCCGTGCATCTGCTCAATGCCCACCTGGTAGAACTCTCACAGAATCCTCAGTGATTCTGGTTTCCCTTTGAATTCACAGTAGAGTTCTCTTGTGCACTATCTGCACTTGCTCGATGCCCTCCTAGCAGAGCTCTACAAAATCCCTCAGTGATTCTGTCTTCTGCTATGTCCTACTCTGCACAGTCCCTCCTCTAAGGTGTTCAACAACCTTGAGGTTTCTCCTTGAGCCAATGACTTCATCTGGTGTGCCCTCCTGGCATGTCCTTGCCCAAATTCCACAGAATTCAAGAGTGCATTTATGCACTGGCTTTCAGAACCTGCAGCGTTCTGCCACACCCTCTTGGCATGAAGCCTCAAAGAACCCCAAACCTGAAGTCAAAGAACCCATATATAGAAAAACCCATCTGTCCCTACAAATGCATACCTAACATACATCTACAACATATCATAAACACATAAAGACATTCATTCATGAACTCATAAACATGTGTACAACAACATGCATGAAAAACTTCTCTATTTGTATTTAATAAGAATGCCTTTTTACAATGTGTTTGAGCTTGGATTGCAACAGAGTCTCGACCCTCCTCTCTTCTCTTCTTGACTCTCTCAACTGCCTTTTTTTTCTACATACAAAGGATCTTTTACATGAGGGGTCTCTTCGATCTCTTCCCTCCATCTCACTTACTCTATTCAATTACATTAACTTTACATTGAGTGGGCTGTCTAGTCCAGATCAGATCTAGATTTAGCCTTACAACCATTTAAGGCTACTCCTAACTAAATCCTGCTCAAAGGCATGGCTCTATGGCTCCACGACCTTACATACATTAATTACATTGAAATCAAATTCAAAATGTGAGAAGACTGGTGCCTCTCTTCCTTGAATGCGCACTTTGAATGCGTTGAGTGGGATGGCTAGCTGGCACATGGCTGGCTTGGGAGCGATGCTCCTGCATCAATTTGTCGGTTATATTAGTTCACTACTCACACTTAGACATCATGCTTAACAATTATGGTTTATGGTTTTTTTTTGGTCGTTTAATATCTTGTGCAAATTATTTGAGCGATGTCATATACATTGTGTCGACCTGTTGCTTGGTGGTGTAGGTGTAGTCTTCTTGTCAGTTATTTTGGCTCCTAGTGTGTTGGATTTGTCTTGAGTCCTTGGTCCAGATAGGTTATGTTGCACCAGGGTTATTGTCACGCCTATCACCTGGGGAAGACATGATTCCTGATGAGGGGATCATGTCACTCCCTATTGGATAGAGGTGAATGATAACTTGGTAGGAGTATGTGCTTCCCATTGGGGGTGTTGTTTGATCGTTGTAAGTTTGTTGTTGGCGCTTGGGTTGTAACACCTTCATGCATTTGGTTTCACGTGCTATATAGGTTCTAGTGAATGGCCATTGAGGTCATTGTGTCAAGATTGTGTATGTTTTCTTTTAGCTTGTAGGCATTGTCATGTTTGTGTCGGGTGAAAAACATTTCTATATTTTTTATTTACGCATATTTCACCTAGTTTATCGTTTTGCTAGTACGTTGAGTCATTGTTGTCAGTTTCTTGATATGCGTACGTGTGTTTTTCATCATGTGGTGTGGTTTAATTGTGTCTTCATTTCCTTCATTCTTAGATAAGAAAAAAATTTCACTTTTCCCTTCACTTGGAGTCGTAATGATTGGGTTTGTTACATATGGTATCAGAGTGGGTTGGACCCATGACTTGGGATCACTATGGATTTCATTGATGAGTTATTTGATTATAATAATGATAATTAATTTGAATTTTATTCATGGAGGTAATCATGTTTAGATGAAGTCACAGAGGCATATGAAGGGGTGTTAGGGGAGGAGGCACAACGCCCCCAATAGCATCCACACTTGAGGGATCTAACCCCCACGGAGACGAATGGGTTTTCGGGCAAGAGAAGATAGCAGTGGGTGATGTGGTTGGGATGATGAGGTCCTTTTAGTGGATGTCTGAGGAACTAATCAACTATTTGGACAGAGATGAGGCTAGGGTGTCGTCACCCCATGAGGGTCCACCGTGCGCTTTGGTCAGTACTGGTAGAATTCATTGTGAACTCGAGAAGATCAAATTTCCTGAGTTCTTCGGTGCCCCGGATGGCACAACCACCGAGGCATGGTTGTAGAATATGGCGATGTGATTTTCACTTCATGACTATACCTCCAACATGAAGGTCCGCATGGCAGTATTTTAATGGAAGGGGAGTGCTCTTCTATGGTGGAAGATTCTCCTACCACAATTGAACATGGCCATCGAAGACGTGTCATGGGAACTATTCCAGGAACAGTTCTGAGAGAGGTACCTATCATAGGAATTCATCAAGAGTCATATCAATGAGTTCAACTCCTTGCGACAGGGCGTTTGTACGGTGATCGAGTATGAGGCTCATTTTATGGAGTTGCTTCGGTATGCTCCACACCTTAATACTGAGAAACTTAAGGTCAACAAGTTCTTGTTTGGCCTTAATGTAAGCATTCGTGAAAAGGTTAGGATTCTAATGCCAAGAACCTTTCATGATGTCATTCATAACACCCTCATAGCAGAGGAGAAGTTTATCGGTGAGGGTCAGAGTAGGACTCCAGTGAGACCAGTAGGGTAGGTGTCATCTGGTGCACAACAACATCATACACTAGCTAGAAAGACGCCATGATATCATGGCTTCTAGAGAGGATCCACTTTCACTACACCTCGGAGACCAGTGCCTTAGCAACAAACTCCTTATAGGGGACCACAGCATCAGCAGTAGCTTCAACGACAATAATAGTAGTTTAGGCATGTTCATCAAAACAAACTAGGATTCCACGCATATGGGCCGTCATCTTCTACTTTGGGTACCAGGAGTACTGGACTGAAGAAGGGGTGTTCAAACTGTGGGGAGCCACACTACCTGTGCGATTGCCCAGTGGAGAGGACTAGAGAATCTAGATCAGTAAGATCCACTACCGTGGGAGATTTGGGCAAGGCCCATCAGATTCATGCAATAATGAATAACCACCAAGAAGAGAAATATTCAACTGTGCTTGAGACGTCAGGTACCGTTGCTGACCAGACCCTTAGTATTTTGATAGATCCCAGTGCTACCAAGAGTTTCATTTTTGTTGCAGCACTAAAAAGGATTAAGGTAAAGGAAGTTGAATAGGATGAGTTTAGCTTTATAGATATGGATTTGGGTGCCAAACATAAGGTTAGAGGGAAGGTTACGGGTTGTACCCTTAACCTGGGAGAGTTTGTCACCAGGGAAAACCTGTACGTCATGATCTTAGGATCTTGTGACATTGTTATCGGTATGGAATGGTTGGAATCTCATGAGGAAATACTCAATGATAAGATGAAACGATTGAGATTGGTCTATGATGAGGGAAAAAGACACGTGATTGTAGGATGGAACAAGGGATTTTCCCTAAGTTTCATATCTTCCTTGCAGCTACGAAAGAGCATGCACAAGGGATGTAATATTTATGCGATCCTTGTGTTAAATGAGAAGGGAGTAGGGGAAGTTCTAGAACACCTTCCTATGGTGTGAGAGTTTGCGGACGTCTTCCTAGAGGATTTACCTGGGATGGCACTAGAGAGGGAATTGGAATTTACCATAGACCTAAAAATGGGGACGGAACCAATAGCAAGAATGCATTATCGTATGTCAACCCCAAAGTTACATGAGTTGAGAATGAAACTGAAGAAGTTGATGGACCTGGGAGTTATACATCTAAGTGTGTCACTATGGGGTGCACCTGTTATTTTCATTTGAAATAAGGATGGGTCATGGAGACTCTGCATTGACTACCGTCAATTGAACAAGGCAATGGCCAAGAATCAGTATATGTTTCTGAGGATTGATGACATGTTTGATTAGATGAAGGGTGTGATGATGTTTTAAAAGATCAACTTGAGATTAGGGTATCACCAGTTACGAATCAATTAGGATGATGTACCTAAGAATTCTTTTAAGATGAGGTTTGGACATTATGAGTTTATTGTTTTACCTTTTGGACTGACAAACACCCCTAGGGTATTTATGATTTTTATGAATGGGGTGTTAAACGAGTACTTGGACAAGTTCGTCCAAATATTCATTGATGATATTTTGACTTAATCTTAGATGATGGAGGAGCATGACGAGCACTTGCACTTGGTACTGTAGTGTCTGGAAAAGAACAAATTATATGGGAAATTGTCTAGATGCTTGTTTTGTCAATCGAAAATTCACTACTGAAATCAGGTCATCTCTGACGAGGGTATCATCGTGGATCCAACAAATTTCGAGGATATTATGGAATGGCCTACGTCGACGAATGTCCTAGAAGTGTGTATCTTCATGGTTTTAGTAGGATACTATCGATGGTTTGTCAAGGGATTTTCGAAGATAGAAAATCCGATCACGGAATTGTAGAAGAAGAAGAATAAGTTTGTTTGGACTGAGAAATGTGTAGAAGCCTTTCAGAGGCTCAAAGAGTTGTTGACAACAACACCAAAACTAAAGGTCCCTGACATGGACGCAGACTTCTTGGTATGCACTGACGCATCCAAGGAAGGCTTGGGCGTAGTCTTGATGCAAGACAGTCGAGTGATTGCTTACATATCGAGGAAGTTGAGAAGGCATGATGAGAACTATGCGACACACGATTTGGAGTTGTTAGCCATTGTTTATGCCTTGAGATTTTGGAGACACTACATTATTGGACAAAAATTTGAACTAAAAATGCATGACTGTGGAGTAAAACACATATTTATGCAAAGTGACTTGAACATGTGACAATGACGTTGGTAGTAATTGCTTATCGAGTACGATTTTGATATTACTTACATAAACAAAATAGTGAACCAAGTGGTGGATGCATTGAGTTGGAGACCACGCATATTTTTAGTGTTGTTTGTTTAGATGAATCTATGTGAAAATATTATAACTTTACAACGCAACGATGACTGGTAGAAAGAGGTCAAGGATTTTATCGGACAAAACACAATGATGGTACCAAGATTTGAAGGATTTATGTTTGATGACGATGGATTATTGAGATTTAAAAATCAAATTTACGTACCACTGAATGACGAGTTGAGGAGTTTGATCCTAAATGAGTCTCACGGAGAAATGTACATGGATCATCTGGGGGTCATGAAGATGAGTTCGGACCTTAAACCCTTATTATTATGGAAAGGAATGAAGGTAGACATAGTCAACTATGTGGCCAGATGTCTAGAATGTCAGCATGTGAAGGATGAACATAGACATCCATTAGGATTACTACAACCACATGTTATTCCAAAATTGAAATGGGAGGTCATTTCGATGGATTTCATTGTTTTATTTCCACTGACGGCAAGGAGACATGACTTGATTTTTGTGGTAGTTGACACTATGATTAAGAGTTCTCATTTTATTCATGTACATACGACATATTAGGCACCTGACATAGCTATATTTTTCATCAATGAGATTGTGAGGCTGCATGGCATGCCTAAGAGGATTATAACCAATCGAGGATCAATGTTTACTAGACGATTTTGGACTAATTTCCAAGAGGACCTGGGAACCCAACTTAACTTTAGTACTACATATCACCTCGAGACAAATGGGTAGATCGAACGAACAAACCAAATCTTGGAAGACATGTTGGGCATGTACGTGATGGATGAACAAAAGTGTTGGGAAGAATTCTTGCCACTAGTAGAATTCGCTTATAACAAAAGTTACCAAAGCACCATTAAGATGGCACCTTTCGAGTTTGTTTATGGGAGACCATGTCAGATGCCTTTGATTTGGGATTAGATTGAGGATAGGGTCCTGCTAGGACCAGAAGCGATCAAAGAAATGGAATATCAAATGAAAAAAATAATATAAAGGATCAAAGAAACACATGATCAACAAAAGAGTTATGCTAATGCGCACCATGTTGAATGTAGTTACGAAGTTGGTGATCGAGTCTTATTTTGGGTAAAACCACCTAAAAGTTAGATCAAGTTGGGAAAGGATGATAATATCTCTCCTAGATTCGTGGGACCTTTCAAGATTGTGGAGAATAAGGGGCCCATGGCCTATCAACTAGCCTTGCCTGATTCTTTGAGGTGTATGCACGATGTTTTTCACGTATCCATTTTGAGACATTATATTAGTGATCCTACACATGTTATTGACATGAGTTCCTTGAAGCTATCTAACAAGGGTGTGCTCACAGCTGAGCCGATCCACATCCTAGATCATCGTGTTCGACAGCTACGACGTCAAACCATAGATCAGGTCAATGTCTAGTGGGACAACTATAGTCCGCACTCGATGACCTGGGAGGACGCATATGATATGCACCAACAGTTTCCATTTATGCTTGATAGATAGAATTATGTTACTGTGATACACATTATTTCGACACTTATATATTGTGAAACTTCGGGATGAAGTTTAGACCAAGAGGGGGTCTATGTAACATCCCTCTCTTGCATGCACCGAGTTAACTTATTCTTTGAGGACACTTTCTTACAAGTGATTTGGATTATTATACTATTGGTCATTTGATTATGATTATGAGGCATTATGGATATGATGATATGTTAATTTGTGTGTTTACATAGACAGGTTCTATTGACTGGGTTCTCCTGAATGTGCAGGACTTTGGACCTCGAGGATGCAGAGGCATCGATGAAACCCCTTGGAATCTGAATTGAGTCAGGGAGTGTACTATTGGGGTTTGATTGTTGTTGATATGGCATATGTACATCTAATTAGATGTTATGATGATTGATTTTTATTTCTGAAATGATTTGTTGATGATGCAGGCTGACGATAGCTTGTCGACCAAACTCACATGTGGAGTAGAGAGGTCATGCAAGACAACTAGAGACCTTGATGGAGAGGTGTGGACAACAAACCTACCACAACCTACTAGCACTCTCGTTGTGGCTTGGAATGTGGGTTAATGATTACCTAGTTCGAGAAGATCCACGATGTCATGAGGGAAGACTATAACAATTGCTCATGATGATTCTAAGGGGCAGACAATAAGGCAAGGGAATTATTCCTTAGAGGCCCTTAGTCTCCCATTAGGTCACCTGGAAGATTATTGACTCTAGGGGTTTTTGAAGTCTACCAAGTCAGTCAAGAGGCAAGTGGCACCCTTGGAGCACGTAGTGCATCCTGAAGGGCACGTCTTGCAAGGAAAACAAAAAGAGGCGAATGACACCCTTGGAGCAAGTAGTGTGTCGTGAAGGGCATGTCATGCAAGGAAAACATAAATTGGTGAGCGTCACCCTTGGATCACGTAGTTCATACTGGTAAGTGAATAAACCTAGATGGCCTTAGAATGAATGATGTGTCAAGTAATATTTAAAAACAATTTCCCTAATAAAAATGTCGCCAAGCCTAGGAATTTAAAATCTAGGTCTAAGTGACACTTGTGGTCAAAAATAATAAATCATAATTAAACATGTTATGAGAAGGGGGTATGAAATTCAATTAATTTATTAAAATCAAATTATATTGGGGGATTAAATTTTTAAAAGGGAAATGAATTTGTTTTTTCTACATATGCTAATTAAATTTTATTAATTAAAAAGAAAAAGGGGTAAAAGGTGATTTTTATACACTTGCTAATTTGAGTTTTAGTTAAAAATGGGAAAGAGGGAAACTTAAAAAAAAATAGGAAACTAAGGGAAAAAGGGGAAACATAAAGAAAAAGGGAAACGTAAGGAAAAAGTTGAATGCCTGACATAGTAAGGAATCTTGCCTTTAAGAACTTTCTAATTATGAACTCAAGTAGGAATTTAGTAAAGGTGTAAGTCATTTAAAATGTGCAAGGGAATATTGGGACACCAAGGAGAAATTTTAGGAATGCTTTTAGGTGGGTGAGGGAAATAGGAGTAATTAAATAATTAATGAAATTAATTTCTGGTGCAACTAGGGGGATGGGTGACCTGTGTACGGGGGAGGTTTTTTCTGAATTAAATTAATGAAAAATATATTAAATGGGAATTTGGGAAATAAATCACTTAGAAACTTTATAAAAAGGATGGAGGAGGAGGGGTATGGATATCATCTTTTATGCGTAATGGTACACTGCATAATTTTTGTCTTGACTGACTTACGTTGTGGGAGTTGGGATACCCAGCTCAGGTAAAAAGTGGTAGATCGACCTTGCGAGGTGAGATGGGTGCTAGCTATTCTCTGGTATAGTGTGTGTGGCCCCTTTGCGTCTCGGTGGGCTCATGGGGAAGAACATTACCCCTAGCATTGGTTGGGAGGTACCAGTGAAGTCACATTGATCAACAAGTGGGAGCGCACGTGGGACAATGACTCGGAGGTGTCACCTTAGGATACAATATGCATCTGTTTATTTGAGTGGTATATTATTATTTTTCTTGTGATTTCATTACTATACTTCTACTGTGTAAAGAAATGTGTTTTAATCAGCATTTTTAATCAAGAACTTAAAGTCATCATAGCTTTATGCTCGCTACTTTTGAAATGATTTCCTTGGAAACCCAATCCCTAATTGATATGACTGTTCTGTGTGGTTTTTATTGATTTTTATGAATATTTTGTTCTCCATCCTTCAGTCCTTATCCCTATATCATCATTCCATGCATGAG
>JZKD02S1908970.1:104947-121013 GCA_000966675.3 Picea glauca
ATATATGACTGTATATACACATATATGTAATAATACATAAAGAAATGAAAGAACTTTGGTATGTTCCTACTGGTCATTAAACATGATTATACCTATATACAGATCACTGTATATACACACATATGTATTCTTACATAAAGAAATGAGAGAACAGTTGCATGTTCCTAGTGTTCATTTGGTGCAGGACCCCCTGCCCTCGGATCGAGATCCGCTTAGGATATTCACTACAACCATGTCTAGGGTTAATTCAACCCATTTTGTTCCAGCCACAAATGACTTCGGGTTTCACGATTTCGCGATTTCTGTTGTCGATTTTCCGACTCTTCAGTGCGCCAAAACCCGAAATGCCGAACCACCGAAATCCTGGATGTGTCCTCCTCCATGGTTGTATCGTGTTTCGCAACTTTGGGAGTTCCAGAACAAAGAAACCCAACCTCTTGTCTTCAAAATACCAAAATGCCAAACCTTGATTCGTTCAACAAAGGATGGCTCCCCAACGATACTTTTCGCGATTTTGGTATTTCGAACTTCATGATTTCGCGAATCCGGATGCAAGAATTCCAGCTCTTCGAACTCCGAAACTCCGAAAAAGTCACCAAGGTTTGACTCTACCTATTGATGAAGACACGCCACCTGTCCACTCCACTATATTCTATCTTCAACGTGGACTCTTTCCACCTGTCACCTTTCCCAGCTTTCGGGACTTGAACAACCCTTTGACAGCCCACACTATTTAGGGCCTCTGGGTACCGGGAGTTCAAAACTCTCGATCCCAAAACACATATCACCAAAATCCCCAAATTCTTGAACCCCAAAACACCCAACTTTCGAAATGCACCTTCACAAATATTTCACGTTTTGCAACTTCGGGGGTTCTAATGTGAAGTGTCTCGAATCCTTGTCAATGGGAATGCCGAAACCCTGATCCACAAAATTCTGAAATGCCACTTCAAGTATATTTTGGGTTTCACGACTCTGGGATTTTCAATACAAAGGCCCCTGGCTCCTTGTCATTAGGATTTCCAGTATTTCGAATCCCGAATTACCGAAATCTCGAAATTCCACACTTAACAATCTTTTTCGTTGATTCGGGAGTTAGAGTGACCAAAGGATTTGGATTGCACTCTGGAATTACAAACCTCGATTTGCCAAAATGATCTAACGGCTCGACTGACCACGATCAATGGTCCACGTTGATCCCTGAAACCAACAAAATGGGTTCGTCCAACCCTTATCCACTTTGCAACTCTTCTGGATCCTACAGTCCCAGTGACATCGGGAGTTCTCCTCGGAGAATTATGACCTCTCATTTCCTCCTTGACAACTTCTGTGAAATGAACCAGTGTTCTCCCACTGGAACTTAGCTTCTGCATGGAATCTTTAATCCATGTCTTCCTTTGAGTACTTTCAAAGGTGCTGACCCTCCATATCTTTCACTTGTGAATTCAAGCCTTCCGAGAAAGGGCCTCTGCTCGCACTCCTTGCAGCAATCCTTCAAATACTTCTGCGTATTTGATTTCTCGACTCTCTGCACTTTCTGCAACAATAGTCCTTCACCTTTCAACCTTAGTTGATAACTTCTAAGGTATCTGCTAGCCTGCGCACGCCTTGCATGACTCATGTGATACTCCTGCACTTATGTTGGAATGAGAACAATGGTATCCCTCCTGAACTTCAGAGATAAACTCTGAACCTTTGTCAACGCACTCCTTGCGGATGTTTCACTGCACTCCTTGCAGGAAATTCTTTCTCAGGAAGAAAAACAATTGAAACACATTCTCTTTCTTCTCTCAAACTTCAAACATTCAATATGAAATCATACATACACACGGTATTAAAGAAAATGCATAACAGAGAGAATATGACCACTGTAAGCATACCATTCACCATGTATAAACATAAAACATCATAACACCATGAAATTTGATTCAAAGCTTCTTATATTAATTCAAAGCTCCTGTACATGGAATTCTTCCTCACAACTCTCTGCTACAGCTCTATGCTAATGTTCTAATCATACAACAATACAAGAATGAGGGTGTCTATATCCATTTTCCCTCCTATTCTCTAAACTGTCTAATCTAACATTCATATCTACCTACTCTCAGATTAACTGGGCTTAAATTCCTTTTACATTGATAGATGAGAGAAACCTCTCCCTGTCTGTTTTACAATCTCCAAGATATAAATGAAAGGTACACCTTCTATATATTACATTAATATCTGCTCCTTTAAACTTTCAAAACATTCCAAAATGTGAAAAATGCGTGTTGCACTTTCCAGCTGTCTTTCGCCTCCATGCCCGCTTGACTGCTTACGATGCTCCTACATCATACTCCCTCGCTTGAAAATTTTCATGAAGTCCTATTCATCAGCTCTTGCAGGGTCTGTCCATGCTTCTGAATTTCTGCTTCATCTTCCCAACTGGCATCTTCAACTGGATGTCCCTTCCATTTAACCAAGTATTCAAAATACTCCTTCCTTCTAGTCTTTTTGCTAATCCTCTTGTCAATTATGCTTTCCATCTGTGGATTTTCAGCTATAGGAATCTATTTTGTCCATTGAAGTTATATCTGTTCATCGTCTTCTCCTTCTTCTTCATATCTATAAGGGTACAAATCTGCAACGTTGAATATTGGTGAAATTCCGACCCCATCGGGTAATTCAATCTCATATGCGTTTGCCCCAAGTTTCTTCATGACCTTGCATGGTCCAATATTTTTCATCTTCAGCTTATTATATGTTCCCCTTGGGAAACTTTCCTTCCTTAGATGTGCAAGAATCAGATCACCAAATTCAAATTGAATTTCTCACCTATGTTGATCTGCTCTGCACTTATATTCTTGGCTTGAACTCTGCAATCGCTCCTTGACTCAGTTGTGAAGCTCCTTCATTGCTTCTGCAAATTCCTCTGCGCTAGCACTCCTGAATTCATTTTGTTCCGAATCTCTTAATTCATAAACTCCCTTTGGCTGCATTCCATATACAATTTGGAATGGACTCTGCCTTGTGCTTCTGTTGAGTGAGTCATTGTAAGCAAATTCCACCTGTGGTAGAATGCGATCCCATTGACTATGTTGTTCAGCCACTAGGCTCCTCAACAAGTCTCCCAAGCTCTGGTTGACAACTTCTGTCTGCCCATCCGTCTGAGGATGATACGTTGAGCTAAAAGAAAAAATTGTCCCCATCTTCTTCCATAAAGTCCTCCAGAAATATCCCATGAACTTGGTATCCCGATCTGAAACTATACTTCTTGGAAAACCATGAAGTCTGACGACTTCTTTGAAAAACGGGTTCACAATATGAGTTGCGTCACTGGTTTTCTGGCATGGTATGAAATTTTCCATCTTTGAAAATCTGTCTACCACCAAAAAGATTAAATCAAATCCTCTTTGTGTCCTTGGAAGTCCCAATATGAAATCCATGCTCATTGCATCCCACGACCTGTCTGGTATGGGTAATGGCTGGTATAACCCTGTGCTTTTCCTTTTTCCTTTTGTGTTCTAACAAATCCTACATCTGTCCACAAATTTCTTAACATCTGTCCTCATCCCTGGCCAAAAATATGCCCCATTCAACTTTGAGAACGTTTTGTCCGGCCAATCCTCCACTGTGTTTTTCGTTCAACATATTCTCCCTCATGGAGCATTTTGGAATACATAACTAGTTGCCCCTGAATAATAATCCATCCTGGATCATATATTTGGTCCACTGGCTTTTGTCCCTGAGAACTGGATTCTCAGATGCCTCATACGCCTCTTTAAAATCTGTGTCATCCCTGTACATTTCTTTGAGGTTATCAAAACCCAAAGTTTTGACTTTAAATTCCTGCATAAGCAAACATTTCCTACTCAAAGCATCAACAACTTTGTTAGTAGTTCCAGAAATATTCTTAGTTGCAAAAGTAAAATTATGCATGTATTCAACCCATTTAGCATGTTTTTGGTTCAACTTGTCTTGTTGAGTCACAAATTGTAAAGCATGATTATCACTGTACAAAACAAACTCTTTAGGAACCAAATAATGTCTCCATTTCTTCAACGCTTGTACGACAACATATAATTCTTTTTGATATGTTGAGTATTTTCCCTTTGCTTCATTCAGTTTCTCGCTAAAGTATATGACCGGCTTGTCATCTTGGCTCAAGACCGCTCCAATTGCAAACCCACTTGCATCACACTTGACCTAGAATATCTTGCTGAAATCTGGCAACACCAATATTGGCTGCTCAGTGATCTTCTTCTTTAGTAGATTGAAACTCTTCTTTGCTTCCTATGTCTAGTGAAAAGATTTGTGCCTTTTCTTCACCGTATCCATCATTGGTGTGCTAATCCCACTAAAATTTCGGATGAATTTTCTGTAAAAACTAGATAAACCATGGAAGCTTCAAACATCAAACACACTTTTCAGCGATGGCCAATTTTTAATTGCATTTACCTTATCTAGATCCATTTTTAGCTCATTTGTAGAGATAAAAAAGCCCAAATAAATGAGTTATGTCCTCATAAATGTTGATTTCTTCATATTTATCAACAATTTCTCTTGCTGCAATCTCCTCATCACTGTAGCTAAATGCTTCAAGTGCTCTACTTCAGTCTTACTGAAAATTAATATATCGTCAAGATATACAATGACGAAATTCCCTATGAACTCATTCAGGACTTCATTCATCAATCTCATGAAAGTACTGGGTGAATTTGTTAAGCCAAATAGGATGACAATCCATTCATATAGCCCTTCATTTGTCTTGAATGTTGTCTTCCATTAATCACCTTCTCTCATGCGAATTTGATGATACCCACTTTTCAAATCAATCTTCGAAAAAAATCTTGCTCCACTCAAGCAATCCATCAAATCATCCATCCTTGGTAATGGAAATCTGTATCTGATGGTGATATTATTGATTTCCCTTGAGTCTGTACACATTCTCCAGCTTCTGTCTGTCTTTGGGCTAAGCACTGTTGGAACAATGCATGGACTCAAGCTCTCTCTAATCAACCCTTTGTCCATTAAGTCCTGGACTTGTCTCTTGACTTATTCATTCTCTTGCGATGTCAACCTGTACGCTTCTTTGTTTGGTAAAATGTCTCCAGGTATAAGATCAATGTGATGACTTATACTCCTAATTGGTGGTAACGAACAAGGTAGTTTGTCCACTACTATATCAACAAACGCTTCTAGTAACTTCTGGATTTCCTTGGTAAATCATCTACTATTGTACTAGTTAAAACAATTCTAGGATTCCTGACCACAATAAATTGTGTGTCTTCCTTCTTCTTAACCTCCATAAGAATTTCCTTCCCACTCATGATAAGTATCCCACTCATGATAAGTACAGTGTTTCTTACCTTTGGTTTTACTTCTTTATCCTTAATCGGCAACAACATGTGAGTTCTCCCATTTTTCTCCAGGGTGTATGTGTTCTTTCTCCCATCATGAATCACATTCCTGTCATATTGCCATGGTCTACCCAACAATAGATGACAAACATCCATGGGAATGAAATCACATAATATTTAATCCTTATATCCTCCTATTTTAAATTCAACTAAACACTGTTTAGTGGCATTTACCTGATGTCCTTTTTGTAGCCACGAAACTCTGTATGGGCTTGGATGTACAACAGTCTCCAGCTCCAATTTTTCTACCATCTCTGTAGAAATGAGATTGTCTATGCTACCACTGTCCACTATGACTTTGCATACCTTGTCCTTGGTCTTGCAAACAGTCTGAAACAGACCGTTTCTTTGGCCTTGGTTCTTTGCCTACTTCTCTGGCTTCAAGAGAAATTTCTTCATCATCAAAGATATTCTAGCCTCAGCGTCTTCTGCCTCAACATTCTGTCCTTGAGCTTCAACAATGTGAGTCTCACCACCTTCCTTCTTCTTATCTGGAAACTCATAATATTTATGTCCAATTTTCCCACAGGAAAAACATTTCAATTCACCTCCTCGACCTTTCGTTTGGTTCGAGGAAGAGTATTTCTATCAGTATAATTCTCTCTTTGTGAGCTTCAACCTCTCTCAGTTTGAGGTTGAGGTTTATTCCCTTCTTCTTTATATTTCTAAGTCTTGTCTTGGGAAACTACTTTGCCTCTATCTTGACTCCTGCCTCGGCCTCTTTGACCTTTCTTTTGGCTCAACTTCTCTTCATCTTTCAGAGCCATCTGATAAGTATCATCCACATTCCTAATGATCATAATGTTCATCTCATATTGAATGTCATATCGCAGACCATTCATGTACCTGCCAACCTTTTCATCATCGCTCTCCCGATGACCTGCCCTGATGTTGATCTTGTAGAATTCTTCAGTGTACTCTTTCAATGTCATCAACTTCTGTCTCAAGTTTTGCATCCTCTGAAACAGAGTGATTTGTTAATCCTTGGGTATGAATTTTTCTTTCATCTTCTCAACCATTCGGTCCTAGCTTTTGATCTTATGCTTTCCTTTACAATGTCTGTCAGCCTGCAGTTCATCCCACCATAATGTTGCATGCCCTTTAAGTATTGTGACAACATGTTTGACCTTCTTGTCTTCCTCAACATCCTTGTAGTCAAAATATTTATCTAGATCTCTAATCCAGTCTAGAAGCTCTTCAACATCCAGGTTTCCTTCATACACTGGGATGTCCATTTTTTCTCTAGCACCTATCCTTGCAAAATCCCTGAATAGGCGTTCTTCTGTAGTGTCTTCGACTCCAACTTCTTTGTTTCCAGTTTCATTTTCACTTTCATATTCGTTGATATCCCCAGCGTCAGTTGTGCGCCTCTATGTTGTCTCCATGGCATCAAGCCTGGCACGTAATTCATGCATCTCTTTGTCCCTTGCCAAATCAGGTATTTGCCTGTCTCTTCTTCTCGACATTTCTCTTTCCTATACTAGATTAGGTATTTTCCTATCTTTTCTTCTCGGTGGCGTGGCCGTAAAATTCCTCTTTTCTCTTCTATAGAAATAAAATAAATTGTTCTGCGCTCTGATACCAAATGGTGCGTATCAGAGTACTCATTTTCTCCTTCTCGCTTCCTCTGCCTACAATATACAAAGAGTCTATCTCTGATACCAAATGGTGCAAGACCCCCTACCCTCAGGCTGAGATCCGCTCAGGATCTTCACTACAACCATGCTGAGGGTTAATTCAACCCCTTTTGTTCTAGCCACAAAGGACTTTGGGTTTCGTGATTTCTGTTGTCAAGTTTCCAGCCCTTCAGTCCATCGAAACCCAAAATGTCAAACTGCCAAAATCTTGGTTGTGTCCTCCTCCATGGTTGTATCATGTGTCACGACTTCAGGAGTTCCAGAACAAAGAACCACAACCTCTTGTCTTCAAAAATACCAAAATGCTGAACCTCGATTCGTTCAGCAAAGGTTGGCTCCCAAATGAGACTTTTCGTGATTTTGGTATTTCGAACTTCGCGATTTCATGAATCTGGATGCAAGACTTCTGGCTCTTCGACCTCTGAAACCTTGAAACAGTCACCAAGGTTTGACTCCTCCTATTGACGAAGCATTGCCACCTGTCCACTGCACTATCTTCTATCTCCGACGTGGACTCTTTCCACCTGTCACCTTTCCCACTTTTGGGACTTGAACAACCCTTCGACATCCCACGTTATTTTGGGCCTCCGAGTACCAGGAGTTCAAAACTCTCGATCCCAAAACACATATCACTACAATCCCCGAATTCCCAAACCCTAAAACACCGAACTGTCGAAACACACCTTCACAAATATTTCACGTTTCGCAACTTCAGGGATTCTGATGCGAAGTGTCTCAAATCCTTGTCAACGGGAATGCCGAAACCCCGATCCCCAAAATTCTGAAATGCCACTTCAAGGATATTCTGAGTTTCGCAACTCCAAGATTTTCAATACAAAGGCCCCTAGCTCCTTGTCATGAGGATTTCTGGTATTCTGAATCCTGAATTACCAAAATCCCAAAATTCCACACTTAACAATCCTTTTCGTCGATTCAGGAGTTAGAGTGACCAAAGGATTCGACTTGCACTTCGGGCTTACAAACCCTGATTTTCTGAATTGATGTGACGGCTCGACTGACCACGATCAATAGTCCACATTGATCCCTAAAACCAACATAATGGGTTCTTCCAACCCTTATCCACTCTGCAACTCTTCTGGATCCTATGGTCCCCGTGACTTCGGGAGTTCTCCTCGGAGAATTCTAACCACTCGTTTCCTCCTTGACAACTTCTACAAAATGAACCAGTGTTCTCCCACTGCAACTTAGCTTCTGCGTGGCATCTTCAATCCCCATCTTCCTTTGAGTACTTTCAAAGGTGTTGACCCTCCCAAGCTTTCACTTGAAAATTCAAGCCTTATGAGAAAGGGCCTCTGCTCACACTCCTTGCGGCAATCCTTCAAATACTTCTGCGTATTTGATTTCTCGACTCTGTGCACTTTCTACAACAACATTCCTTCACCTTTCAAATTTATTTGATAACTTCTAAGGTATCTTCTAGCCTGTGCATGCCTTGCATGGCTCCTGTGATACTCTTGCACTTTTGTTGGAATGAGAACAATGGTATCCCTCATGAACTTCAGAGATGAACTCTGAACCTTTGTCAATGCACTCCTTGCGGACATTTCACTGCACTTCTTGCAGAAAATTATTTCATAGGAAGAGAAGCAATTGAAACTCATTCTCTTTCTTCTCTCAGACTTCAAACATTCAATATGAAATCATACATACACACAGTATTAAAGAAAATGCATAATAGAGAGAATATGACCACTATAAGCATACCATTCACCATGTATAAATAGAAAACATCATAACACCATGAAATTTGATTCAAAGATTCTTATATTAATTCAAAGCTCATGTACATGGACTCCTTCACAACTCTCTGCTACAACTCTATGCTAATGTTCTAATCATACAACAATACAAGAATGAGGGTGTTTATATCCGTTTTCCCTCCTATTTTCTAAACTGTCTAATCTAACATTCATATCTACCTACTCTCACATTAACTGGGCTTAAATGCCTTTTACATTGATAGATGAGAGAAACCTTTCCCGATCTATTTTATAATATCCAAGATATAAATGCAAGGTATGTCTTCTAGCTATTACATTAATATCCGCTCCTTTAAACTTTCAAAACATTCCAAAACGTGAAAAATGCTTGTTGGGCTTTCCAGCTATCTTTCGCCTCCACGCCTGCTTGATTGCTTATGATGCTCCTGCATCATCATTAAGCATGGTTATATAGATATGAATGACTGTATATACATACATATGTGTTCATGCATAAAGAAAAAATAGAACTATTGTTATGCTCCTATTGACCATTGATTTATTTATGTTGAATTTCCATTCAGATCGGTATAACACCACATAAAATAGATAGAAAGAACAATAGTTTGAATACAACTTTCATTACTACAGAAACATAGTGGCCACTTCTACATATGGGCGGATTATTCCACAAAAGTTTTCCATGTTTCCGTTATTTTCATGTTTTGTTTTTTAAATAGGGAGGAATTTTCATTGATATTTCCACAAAAGTTCGTCGATATTGCCACGAATAGTTTTTTTTTAACTTGGGAAAGATTTTTGTCCCTATTGCCACAAAACTTCATCGCTATTTTCACTAAAGTTCGTCGCTAATGCCACAAAAATTTTGCTCGTCTCAAAAATCATATGCTAACGGCTAGTTGATTAGTTGATCTATATATACTTGACTTTAAGAGAGTTTGCGACACAATTGCTATAGTTGCGACATTGTTCATGGATTTTGTTTGAGTTGTTTATTTTTTTCGTCACCCACCAGTTGAACAAATCCAATTCTCGATCAACATAGCTCGGATTTTTAACTTGCAAGGTTAGTATATTTTTTTATTGATGCACTCATTTAACTTGTAAATTTTTGTTCGAATGTCAAAATTTCATGTAGCTTGTTTTTTCCTTGATAATATATTATATGTGTAGTACCATATTTCATGTCATTGTTTTTTTGATCCAGCTAGTATATTTTATGGAAATTCATGTGAAATATCAAGAAAAATATTTTCCGAAGAAGTATTTTAAGAAGAGGGAAAATCACTCCATCAATAAGTCAATTCAAACATTAAAAGCAAATGTCATTATCAATATAGATTAATTTGAGCCTACAATTCCTTATGTAAATTTAATCCTTATTACAAAACCACCAACTCATAACAACTTTACCGGTTGGGATAATGTTTGAAATAGAAAGTCATGGAAAAAAAATCCTCTTAAGTCTAATTTTATCCCTTAGAGACCTTGTTAGCTCTCTAACTTTTGTGTTTCTATGATGTTATGCCGATATCTATTAATGTCATATTTTTAGTCTAGTATTAGGTTAGGTTAGTCATATAACATTGTATTCTTATATGTGATGTTGTTTCTCTCAATTTTTTATAATCACACACAATTATAGATGTAGTGATTAACTCTAGTTTGTAGTTGATGTAACCTGTTTATACACTATTAATAAGGAGTAGCTAAAATATAAATAATTCATGATGAAATGTATGATAACATGATGAAATCTACTAGTGAGACAATAAAAAATGAGAACATGCCAAAGTGTCTTAGAAAATAAAACCATGACCACTGTAAGTAGTATAAATTTGTGACCATTGTATGTAGTTTCAAATCAACATGTCATAATTCAAACCAAACCAACCCAATTGTGGATGATAAGTTGTTGGCATTATTTTTTTAGTGGTGAATTTCAAAGATTGACATTTTGTCTACAAAAAAACTTAGAGGCTAGTGTATGGTGTTGAGTGATTCAAGTTTGAGAAATTTTGACCACTTTCGTTAGATGGTGTGTAATTGTTTTCCATGGTGATTTAGTACACACTACTCTAAAGTACAAATTTAAGCATATCTATCTTAATAGTTAATCAATAATAATAATAATAAAAACATTTCTTAGAATAAATAATTGTGAGGATTGTAGGTCACTATAAATAAACATATGATAATCGAAAGGAGTAGCTAAAATATCATGAAGGAGTACCTAAAGTATAAAAAATTGATAACTTACTATTTGGTATGGTGTAGGTAAGACAATTACTTGTCAGGACAAGGATTTGTCACTATGAACGAAAATGACATGAAGCTTTCTCGGTTAAGAGTGGCATTAGGGGTGAGGGGTGATGGAAAATGTTATTTCCCTTGCTATGATTGCAGGGGCTTGCAAAGAAAAAAAAAATTAATAACAACAACTGAAAGACATTGCAGGGAGAAGGGGCACACCGAAGGGGGTTATGAATATTGTCCCTTGGTAACAGGATTCAATATTCAATGTATTCTCTGTAATAATCATCATGTCATGAATTTTAGTAATATTTATTATCGGGATTTTTATATTTTCTATACACACTAACTTTTCTACATTTTTTTTAAATATATAGACGATGCCCCCAAAATGTCGACCTCCAGAGAGTTATTTTCCAAGTACTAGCAGAAATACTCCTTTACAGTGTGATGAACTTTGAGATCAAAATATTAAAGTTGTTGATCAAGTTATTGATGATGATATGGATGGAGATAACGTCAGTGATTCACATCAGGAAGATGAGATACATAGATTGATCCAAGACACATTTGATCCAATGGATGAGGACAACCAAGATGATAATCATGATGTTGATCCTTGTTGATGGGAGAAATTGACCGCTCGTCAACTGGAGGAGTGAATCCGGTCCGGGGTTGTCTAAATAACCCAATCCGTTTGGATTAATCCACTCCGACAGGTTTATCGGCTCCATTGGCCGATCTAAGTCCTAGGAAAGTGAAAAAACTAAGCTAATGAAACTAATCTAAGTGAAAAATAGCTACTGCAACCTATATACAGGTTTGATAAATATTCACAGTTCACTAATTAATATTAATGAAATAATAATCATACTTATTAAATGTACAGTGTATTGATATATTAAATCTTTGTTACCTATACAGTATTTACAACATGCAAATTTTGATCGAAATCTGCAAAATCATATATGAATTTTCTTACAACAACGAAGCTAGTATTTTTGGATTTTTATAAATTTTATGAAAAAGAAATGAAACAACAGCTATCTAAATAAGCAATAAAAATAGTAATATGTACTATATATCTATCTAAACTACAGAGAATTCTCATATTAATTAAACTATTAAAATAAAATAGCAAACTAACCTGGAATTATCATCTCCTACTTGTCCTATACATAGGCATCTACGTTCATTGTTTGATGAGGCCAACCCGCACCAGATTCTCCAATACTTCGCGTAAACACGAAGCAACAATTCTCTTAAATTCTAACGATGGAACAGTTAAAGGATGTAGCAACAACAATTTTATAATTTACAAATGATTACATTAAGATAAATCCCACTGCAAAGATATGTATATAATTTCTCATTTAACAAAGAAGATTAACCTTCTGTTCATCAAATTAAAATAGGATAATTGTTGTATGTAAAATGAGAGACATCAAATATGGACACTATTTAAATCGCATCACATCAACCTGTAACAAATTTTGATATCTAAAGTAGTCAATAATTTGATTACAGATTGAAATGAACAAAACTTTAAATAAAAGTATGATATATTGAAAGCTAAAGTCGTACAAACATCCACTTTAATTCCAGTTTGAATAATCATCAATCAATAGTCTCTGCTCCCAAGTAGCGATGGTTTTGTTTACAAAAATAATAGATATATAAAGGCCACAGGATGAAAACATTCCTTGGGGAAATTATCCAAACTGTTTGCAAAAATATGGGAACAATCTCCCAAATTCTTATTTCTATCTAAGACTAACAACCTAATCCAAAACTGTGTAAAAAAAAGCATGTTCAAATATGCCACTATTGATCCAATTCCCTTTGAAATTCGTGTGTACCTTGATTTCAGGGATACGATTCGATCAAGCTAATTTTGAATTAACAATGGAAGTGGCCGCCTCTACATTTTTGAAAACGACAGAGCCTGTGGTATTTTGCCTTTTATCATTAGCTTGTAGTCTATCATTTTCCTTGGTTAACACATTTACTCGGTCCTCCAAGGACTTGATTCGGGATTGGAGCAGAGGAACACATGTATAATATCTGTTGAGCCATGAGTTTCATTCATTGTACTATGGTTGATCATGTCGTGTAATTACAGGTGAAGAATCTCTTAATTTACCAGCAGTTCCACTGTCAAGCTTGATCCCGGGGAAGTTAGGGTAATCTTTAAGGCATGGCGGGAGGTTCGTCACATAGTCATAAGGCTTGACTGAACAAAGGTTGTGTGAGTATGGATACTCCTCGGTTAGAAACTGATCGATTTAGGAATCTGAGTCTTCACTCAATAAAATCAGTTTTTGGTTTGTGTTTTGTTTAGGTTTATTGCGAGCACACCTTGATACCCAGCGCGCAGCCTTCTTACCCTTGTAATTGGCATCATTATTACCCTTACCCTTTTTCTTTCCAGACCTCTTGATAGGCTTAGCACGGCTTGTACGGGTAGGTCGAGGGTTCAACAGAGGGTAACAGTGTAGGAGGGGGAATGACAGGCCCGACAAGGGTTTCTGTGACCACGGTTTTGTCAACTTGACCAATTTCAGGACTGGCAAATCCATTCCTCAACAAGAAAGCTTCCCAATAGTCACCACTCAACCTAAAATGATGGACTATAACAATTTTAATTAAACAATGGTGGAAGAGGCTGGAGTCAGCCTTCTCCCTCTTGAAACGTTTATCCATTTTATACAAACTGCGAAGGAGGAAATGTGGCATATTTAAAGGAAAATCTATGAAACTCATGAGCAGTCGTAGGTGGTATAGGAAAACTAAACCGTATCTACCTTCGCATGTAATGAATTGCTTAATAATGTCCAAAAGGGCATGCCATCGAGACTTAAGATATGTGACTGGCATACCTTTGTCGCAACTGTTGATTTTCCTTGAGGTAAAGAGGAGCGACCATGGTACTTCATCAACCTTCTAATTTTTAAACCATTTCTGCCCTTTGGCTGGCAGACCAGTGGCTGAGCTAAGGAAATCTTTGTTCAATTCGAGTTGGATGTCCCCAACTTTGGCCCTGCATCCATCGAATGTAAGTGCAAATTGTTGAGCGACTGCGAGGTTGAAACCCTCGAATTTCTCAATAAAAACCAACCAACCATTCCTCTCTAGGTCCTCTCGGGCGTTATCAAACAACAACAACGTTTGGACACTGTTGGGTTTGATTCGCACTACAGGATCCATAGCAGATAGCACACGGTCAACAAGGTAATCAGTGAGGGGGTTTGACAGGGTAGACACAAAACCATTTTCCCACAGCTTACCCAAAACAAGCAGAGGCAGCCTGAAATGCAAGGAAAAATGTTAATTCTTATGCGTGTGAGGGTGGTGTAGTAATTTGGGACCATGCAAAACTATCATGTCAACTGTACAATTGACGGTGCCTTGGTAAAATGTTTTATTCAAATCACAATAGTGTATATCAAAAGCATTGTAAACAACATGTCAAACGAATAACCATTGAAAACCATGACATACATAACCAATACTTGATCCGAATGTTAAATAAACAATGGCATTTGTATGATTTAAAAGAAACCAATATGTCAAACATTTCACCAACGATTCGACCCCAAAATTAATGTGTTCTATAAAACCATTGCACCAAGGATTTGATCAAAGACACCAAAATATCATATAACCATTGCATTAACGAATTTATAAATCGAAACCATATTGAGGATGGTTGAATGCAAAGTAAGTGGTGGTTTGGTGTTTTGATAAATGTGTGACCTATGGTGAGTTGGAGGTAAAAAGAGTTATGACCACATAAACAAATAGGTTCATAACAATCCAAATGATCATTCTAATTCCATCAACATGAATCCCAACTATAGGTTTTCATGCTTGCAGTCGTGAAAAGGCGAAACAAGAAGAAGATATGAGAAAGTGAAGATAATAGTGTCGTTTAAAGAAATGCGATGAGTATTGAGGGTTCAAAACCATTGTGTAGGAAGCTTGTAAGGAAAAGATAGGAATGAAAATGGCTGCCAACAATGGCGACACATTGGTAGAAGAAATTATCTCTACTAAACGAAAAATTCCAGATTAAGATAATGAGAATAATTCTAAATAAAAAACAACCAGAAAATTGTTTAAACATCGTCATCAATCATAAAAATTCTAGCTGGTTATTTTAAAAGATTAAAATTGATAACAGTCTTAATAAAAGAGAGTCATGATATTAAGGATAAAATATCCAATACTGTTGATAGAGACACTTCTTCCAGCAGGCATCCATAGCCTCGACAGGGTTTCCATTTAACCCACTCTGATATCCGTATCCTGCCAGGAAGTTCCAGATCAGAATGAAGGACATTTAAGGTAAAAAGATTCCATATTTTCAAATTTTCATATACCCGACATTGCTTCACTGCCAACGGGCCTGTTCAGTACCCCGACAAAGTTATCTTGGCATCATGCATGCATTTACCCACTGCTAGGATACCTTTTCAGTATCCTGATGGGTTTACAAGCACTTCCCACAACTCTTTTAATGATTTTTTTTTTTTTTTAAAGATATATAATTGAGTGGGGTGACACTGAAAATTATGATATTTTGGACATATTTTAATAAATTACAGACCTTAAAAAAAAAAAAAAAAAACTGCCCTTCATTAAGATCTAGAGATAGTTTGTTAATAAATCGACCTTCGGAGGCAGGGAGACATCTTCTGAGTTATTCCCTTAAGGAACAGGGACAACATAAGAAGAAAATGGATGATCATGACAGGCTTCAATTACAGATTGAAATCAAGAAACATATTTCAAGCAACCGACTTTCTTTAACATGGCTATAAATTTTAGAAGCATATCATAATTGATGTTTAGACAATCTTTCAGAAGTCATTTCAGGGGATTTTTTTTTCTGTTTTCTTTGTCTGAACAGTTCATAATGCAGGTATGTGTATTTCAAAAGAATTATTGATAAGCATAAAAGGAAACAAAACACACCAGCGAAGAAAGATTTGAAAGCAAAGAAATCCAATATATATATATATATATATATATA
>JZKD02S1908970.1:128466-139380 GCA_000966675.3 Picea glauca
GTGAAAGATAATTATTATATGTTGACGTAGATTTAATATATTACACATTTATTTTTCCAATTTTATTTTATCATACTGATTTTTTACGTTTTTTGTTCCTGCATATTGAACTATATTAAACTATTCCTTTATTAACAATATCTAATTAATGATATTAAATTGTTATTTTATCATATAGTTGCTCGAGAATGGGATGATTTACATTTATACATTGAAAACAACCTTGATTGGATGGAGCATTGGATATAATATACTGAAGAATACTTCGGTAGGCTATCATGGGAAAGGATGAGTAAGATGATTAAAACAATGCATTGTCATCGAGATCAATTTCCTGATCTTACATCAAGGGAAGTTTATTTAGCCTTTGGTTAAAAAGATAAACATGCAAGTAAATTTTTTACCCACATTTTCCTAGTTATTTCTGACTTTTTCAATGTATTTGGTTTGTTTAATTTTTGAAAGATATATTTACTAAGTCCTATATGAGGTTTATTAATGGGAAATGTATTTTTTACTTGTTTTCCATGTTGCAGTTGAAACATCACAAGGATATGTGGTGTAATGGTCGTAAATTTAGTATCAAAATGTTGAATGATAAGATGAAAACCTCGGATTGTGGGATAACTGCAGTGTTTAAGGTCACCAACATTTCCTCTAGAAGTGACAAAAATCTAGAAGAAACTTAGAATAGGTATTATGGGCATTTGGAGGATATAATTGAGTGTGATTTTAATTCCTTTAAATTAGTTTTGTTTCAGGTTAAATGGTAGGGGCTACAGATGCATGAACGTGATACTGAAAGAACTGTTATTGAGCATGAAAATGGATTTACCATGGTTAATACAGGGGAATTTGAACCGGGTACAGAGCCATATGTTCTTCCAAGTCAATGTGAGAAAGTATTTTACTCAGAGGTACCTCGTAAAGTAAGTTGGTCATACAATGTTATATATGATCCAAGAGGAAGCCCAGTAAAGTATAATAATGTAGCCAAGGATGAAGATAATAACAAGGAAGAAGATCATGATTATGCAGATCAGGAGCAGGTGGTTCATGTAGTCGATGTGTCAGACGAAGAAGTTGAAGAAGTTGATCATCCAAATGTAGGAGACTACGATATCAATAACTATATTATAGAAAATGGCATTGATTATGATGTTGATATGAATGAGCCTTTCACCAATATCAATTCTGAACTAGATCCTGATACAGATGTTGAGATGGATGAAGAAGAAGATAATTGATATTTAATTGTTGAAAAGATGAGGTATGTGTTTATATATTTTATATGATCTTTATATGTTTTTATTTTGTATAATATAGTATATGATACATGTTCTTTATAATTTCAGGTTAGGTACTATGGGGAAATTGATAGTTAGAGCTTTCAGCTTCACGTGGTTTCCCTTTTTTAGTAGAGAATGAACTATTCTCGAAGCCAAGAGGATGTTTACGCGACTACACCTAATCATACCAATGATGTAGGTATGTCATCCCAATGAATGGATGCATTGTTGTTGACATGGAATGGGACAACACATGTACCTTCTTAATTTTATTCCTTCACTTGATGTGGGCCTGGTCATTCCTAGCCTTGAATTCAAGGTTACCCCTAGTATTAGTCATCACCCTTCATGACACTTGTACCAAATGATCATTAGATCACAAGTTTGGAGGAATATGGGAATTGGGATGAGGCTTTATAACCCTACAGTAACAAGAGACATTAATTGAAGTCTGACTAGATTGAAAGGTGTGTGCAATTGAAAATACAAACAACCCAAAAATAAAAGGGATCAATACACAGACTGTAAATGAGAGGTGATCTGGTCGTGGTGTGTGGGAATAAGTCCAACACCTTCAAAATTATCATTCTCCAAATATTTTATTCAAATTTTACAAGGAAATTGTACTAGGACTAGACATGGGCAACAATGACCTGTGAATGGGGCCAACGTTGAAATGTTTTCAAATTGTTTCTGTATGCATTGAAATTTGACATGGATAGACTATTTGCATGCCTTAACGATATGGGAGGGTTTCTGGACTCAAATTTGACTCACACACCCACTTTATTCCATCATCAATTCATCATGTAAACCATAAACCCTAATTTAGTGGAGTCATCGATTTTTTGGGTTTTAGTGGTTCCCAGTGAATGTATGCGTTGTTGTTGACATCGAATGGGACAACACATGTACCTTCTTAATTTTCTTCTTTCACTTGATGTGGACCTAGTCATTCATAGCCTTGAATTGAAAGTTACCCCTAGTATTAGTCATCACCCTTCATGACACTTGTCACCAAATGATCATTAGATCACAATGTTGGAGCCCCCAATGAGGCTTTATAACCCTACCGTAACAAGAGGCATTAATTGAAAGTTGACTAGATTGAAAGGTGCGTACAATTGAAAATACAAACAACCCAAAACTAAAAGGGATCAATACACAGACTGTCAATGAGAGGTGATCTGGCCATGGTGTGTAGGAAGAGGCCTAACACCTTCAAAATCATCATTCTCCAAATATTTTATTCAAATTTTACAAGGAAATTGTACTAGGACTAGACACGGGAAACAATGACCTATGAATGGGGCCAACGTTGAAATTTTTTCAAACTGTTTCTATATGAATTGAAATTTGACATGGATAGACTATCTACATTCCTTAACAATATGGGAGGGTTTCTGGACTCAAATTTGACTCACACACCCACTTTCTTCCATAATCAATTCATCATGTAAACCATAAACCCTAATTTAGTGGAGTCATCGATTTTTCGGGTTTTAGTGTTCCCAATTAATGGATGCATTGTTGTTGACATCGAATGGGACAAAACATGTACCTTCTTGATTTTCTTCCTTCACTTGATGTGGTCCTAGTCATTCGTAGCCTTGAATTGAAAGTTTCTCCTAGTCTTAGTCATCACCCTTCATGAAATTTGTCACCAAAAGATCATTAGATTACAAGGTTGGAGGCATATGGGCATTGGGATGAGGATTTATAACCCTACAGTAACAAGATACATTAATTGAACTTTGACTAGATTTAAAGGTGCATGCAATTGAAAATACAAACAACCCAAAGCTAAAAGGGATCAATACACAGACTGCCAATGAGAGGTGATCTAGTCATGGTGTGTAGGAATAGGCCTAGCACCTTCGAAATTATCATTATCCAAATAGTTTATTCAAATTTTACAAGGAAATTGTATTAGGACTAGACACGGGCAACAATGACCTATGAATTGGGCCAACTTTGAAATGTTTTCAAACTATTTCTGTATGAATTGAAATTTGACATGGATAGACTATTCACATACCTTAACTATATGGGAGGGTTTCTGGACTCAAATTTGACTCACACACCCACTTTCTTCCATCATCAATTCATCATATAAACCATAAACCCTAATTTAGTGGAGTCATCAATTTGTCAGGTTTTAGTGTTCCCAGTGAATGGATGCATTGTTGTTGAAATCGAATGAGACAACACATTTGCCTTCTTAATTTTATTCATTCACTTGATGTGGGTCTGGTCATTCCTAGACTTGAATTGACGATATTGAAGAAAGAAGGATTGAAGTTCTCAATCTTGTTCTTCTGGAGGGATTGAATAAATAAGTAGTGGATCCATTAATTAGAATAGAGAATGATATTGAATTTAAACATAATTTGACCCAACTAACCACTAGAATATTGAAACCAACATGTGTGAGAAAGAATATTAAATATAACCATGAAACCCTACGATATGCCTTTGATAGATCTAACTTTCTAACAAAGGCTGCCATATTCTTTGTCTTGGCAGAATGGAAAGATTCTTATTCCAACCCCCACAATATAAGGATTTTGTCTCCCATTCAAGAAGCCAAACTATTCAAAAGAAATGGCTTTGGATAAATTATGATTTATCCTCCTTCCAATTACTTTTGATATGTTTTCATAAATATAATTGCATAATGATATTGGCTTGAAATATTAAAAAATGTATGGATCATATTTTTTAGGGATCAAACATAGAAAGGTAGAAGTTCAAATGCACCTAAGACTTTTCCAGAGCTCTTAGATTAATTTGGAATGGCTAGCACATCCTCTTCAATGAGATCATATATCCCCATATAATATAAAATTGTATAGTCCAATGATTAGGACTAGGTATTTTATCTCTTGTCACAAATGTCCATTAACTATTTATTTTGAATTCCTTTCATAAACCTTGGAAAAAAACAAGAAAATTGTCACTATGTTTTCAATGTTGACTAATTCTAGACCTTTAAATACATATTGGAAATGGGTTGTCCCCACCTCTGATATTTCTTGGAAGCTCTACACTCTAGCCCCTACTGGATTTTGAATGCCCCATATGCTATTCATTCTTTTTCTCATGTTGGAATAATTATGGGAAAAATAAAGTATTATCATATGAGTTTTCTATCCATAAGACTAGGTTGCATAGGTATCTAGTTATAACAAAATTTGAAAGGTTCTATTGCATTAAGTCTTCTCTCTATTAAGAGACAACTAAAGGAACTTAAAAAATATTCTTGTGGAGGATACCATTAAAGATTATATCACAAACATCTAATAATACATCACACTCTACTTCATCAATGAAATGAGATGATATGCCGAATTTGAACTTGCCTTGTTTTGTGGCTTGTATTTTAGTGCTGTTGTGGAAGCATCCCAATGGACATGGTTATGCAATTTTATGAGTCTTTCACCCCATTTTCTACACCAACATGTTGGATTGTATTATAAATCAACATATATGGGGGTTTCCAACAAAGGGCATCATTGTCTAATACTATCACGTCATTCCCTTAAACATAGAAGGTCTTAACCAAGTTGCATTTCCTAAATTATTTTTTTTGAAATGTGAACATCGAGATGAGGAACATTATTACTAAGTATTCATTCCCATTATCTACTTCTATTCATTCATACTAATAATAACTAGAATATGCAACATTTATCATTACAATGAGAGTTCATTTAGCACAAAATGCAATTGAATAAGCATGAAATTCACACCATCCATATAAACAACAAGTTGGAACACAAATAAAACATGGTGCATGCTTCCATTATATTTAATCACCAAAAAGTATATCATTGTGCTCATGCATTAGATCTACCCACTACATGTACTAAATTAGTGGGCATGCATTGGATCTAGATTCAGTCATTAGTGGGCATAACATTGACATATATTTGTGTCAACATTTGAGAGTGTAAGGGAGCACATGACCAAATAAGGGTTATTGTGCACCCATCAAGAAAGAGTCCTCTACGCACGTGACCAAAACCCACTAGTGAACGTATCATTGTGCACGCGACCAAGGGGAAAGGATATCACTACGAAAAAACCCGAGGGTGAGGAGATACACTACCAAGGAGGGGAGCTAGACTACGACTGCATGTGGAGGATATAGTCTGTGAGGGAGGAGATACATTGCCTGATAAGACCTAAATAATGGCTCATTACTGATTCGAAAATCGAAGCTTAGCAATTTCACACTATAACTTCAATTCTACCAAGACCTTTTTCTGACGATGCATGTGAATATGAAAAATACAAAGACTTAAAGAATTAAGAGAAATAGAAGATAACCCAAAGTAACCAAACCATCAACAAATTGGACACAATAAGTTGATAACAGAGTTTGACAATCTTGCCTACGTCTCCGGGCCTTTGTCTTCAATGAGGGAGGCTTTCTCTATTCAATATTCAATGCTTTACAATTTGTATTTAAAATTAAATAATATAGGACTTTGAATGAATATATGTATTCTACTCTTTCTTAGAAACCTAATGCAACAAACGACACTGAAAACAGAGTAGTAGAACTCCCGGAAACTGCCTCCAAAGCTTAGCTACGCTGCACTGCTCAAGACTACTTGACCTTGGATTCAAGATTATTTTCTACTTATTTATTGTTTAAAACCTCAAAATTTCTTGGTTTATATAGCCATGAGGTAGATGGATCAAATCCCAACATCCCACTTTTTGTGGCACTCAATTTGGCCCAATATTCACCAAGATATGGCCAAATAACCAAAACTGGTTAATAAAATCACTAAAAAAACCATAAAGATATGGTTAAAAACCCATTTTAGTTTTTATATGGGTATAAGCACCCATAATAGGCACGTGCTCCTAATTATTCGGTCACATGGACTAAAAATGGCCAAGCGCCAGCCCAAACGGTTGTGCGCTGGCCTTTACTCCGCAGGTATAGGTCACATGGTGGTTATAATAAAACCGTGCCCTTAAACATATGCGCCCAACTATCAATTATAGTCTGGGTCCTATAGGGTGACCTATGGATAAGCTTGAAACCGTCGGATTAGCACCAACCATCATAACCCTCGCGCTCCTTTGTATACACCGGTTGCATGCAATACAAATAATCGTGGGCTGGGGCTTAGCCCTAGCCCTTTCTAGCCCCATTTAATTCTTTAATTCACTTTATAACATAATAAAGTGGGTTATATTAACAAGTCCCATGTTTGGTACAATGGCACCTAACCTGTTCCCAAGGCATAGCCTACCATGGAGGTCACAAGTTCAAAACTCTGAGAGACCATAATTTTTATAACATACAACCAAACGAGCCAACCACCTGGTGCCACGTGGCACCTCCTTATTCACTGGAATTATGCCACTTGTCAATCAATGATTCACCCATGTGTCAACATTGTACCTTACCTGTCGTCAATTACCCACATAAGCACACATGCCATGTCATCATTGTACCTTCCACGTGTCATGTTGTACGAATTGTTGACTTTGACTTTAACTTGTTTTTGTGAGTTTGACCTGAACTTCGGATCGCGATATCAGGAGCATACGATGTCCGTTTGAGCCCATTCAAGTTTTGTTGGGTTCATATTGACGAGGCCTACACACACATCTATTTTGACGCCATTCTGAGAACATTGATTTTTAGGCCTTTCTGTAACATCCCTCCTAACTAAGGACAACTACTCTGACAACAGGTGCAATTTCTTTTTTGTTGTTGTTTAAAGTGTGTGCGCACGTGTAGAAGAAACAACCCCCTCGACTCTACATCACCACTCGAACCAACAAGACGCAAGTAAGATGAACACAATCAAGATGACCCGACATATCATAGTGACAACAAGAAATAAACGCCCCTGGACATAAGGCGTGCAACTAGCAGCTGTAAGCAGGAACAAACACCAGGGGTTAGGTACAATACTGTCACAGAATGAAGGAATCCAACAGTAGAGTCACAGTAGTGGAAACTGGGCCTTTAAACAGCCCGAGACTACTGATACGGCTCAGAGTGTGTCGCAAGAGTGGAACTGTGCCTTTAAAGAGCCCGAGACTCTTGATACGGCACTGGATTCCTTCCACCGGATTTACACACAGACAAAAATACTAAGCTACAAGAGGTGTCTATATCTCGCCCGACACTGACAGACTAAGCACACATAGGTTTACTACCTGGTACCACCATAGATGAACAAGGACTACAATCTACCCTAGTCTTAAGACCATTCCATTGTGCAACTATAGATCAATTGTCGTCTAGGTACCTTCTAAAATTAATCATTCCAGGCCTTATTGTGCAAGCCTGTTCTCAACTGGGTCATCATTTAACCAAAAAGGATCCATATTTAACAAGTAAAAGACTAGTTAAAAGTTTGTTTACAACAACCTTAACTTTTAACTTAAGGTTAGCGCAACAGTCTAAATTCCAATACTCATGCATATACTATAAATAACACGAAGAGTTATGTCTTATCAATGGGAAATAATCTATAATTATTCGGTCATAAATAAAACACCCTCCTAATCCATTAACTCAAACAATTCAATCCAAAATAACCACTGGGACAAATTATCAATTAAAGCGGAATTTACCCTTTAATTATGATTAAAGCGACGTTCGTAAATCAATTGTCTCCTTCACGGAATGACAAGGAATAGTTATGATTCGATGTTTAAAGCAATATTAACCTGAGTCTAAGATGAGAATGCCATAATAACGCAACATACTGAATTCAATGATTCGCTTAGGTTTTAATCAAGAATCATTAACTCATAATTATAAATGCAATCTTCCTCCAATAGCCTTGCTCTTATGAATAAATTTAACACCCATAGTAAAACACCATTGGATAAGGCAAGGAAAAATAGAGAATACAACTAAAAAGGTAATAGAGCTATGAATAAATTTAAATTTAATTAAGCGCATTTAATGCACCCTTAAAAATGCATTGAAAAATAGAAGACCACTAAAAAGATAATAAACCTATGGATAACATTTAATTTAATTAGGTGCATTTAATACATCATTAGAAATGCAATGAAAAATAGAAGTACCACTAAAAGGTAATAACACTATGGATATAATTAAATTCAATTAAGCGCATTTAATACATCATTAACCAGGCAATGAAGAATAGAACACCACTAAAAGATAATAAAGCTGTGCATATAATTAAATTTAATTAAGCGCATCAATACATCATTAACAATGCAATGAAGAATTGAAAAACCCTAAAAGGGTATTTAAGCTATGGATATAATTAAATTTAAGTAAGTGCATCTAATACCTCGCTAATAATGCAATGAGGAAAGACAAACCCTAAAAGGGTAATAAAGTTTAATCTAACGGGAGAAAGGGTGATACTAACTAACTAAGGAACTAATTTACCAAAAACAGTCCCTTTCATTTTTTTAATTTGTATTACACCCGTCCCCTCTATAAATTAAAATAGCAATAAGTTCCTGCAAATTTACGTACCTGTTGCGCATAGGTAAATTTGTATCGAAAACAATGTTGGATCTAAAGTTTATTACAACAGCCTTAATTAAGGGTAAATGGTAAGGATTTCGGGGTAATGAGCGGATGAAATCAATAATTAAATTGGTTCATAGTGTGAGGGGAGGCCGTTCGAGAGGCTCGACGAAGATTAGGGTTTTTCCTTCACGTTTAACCAGGAACCTTCTTGATCAATTTATCATTCTAATTCACCTTCCAATAACACAATTAACTTTATTTCATCTAAGTTAAAACTTATACACTCAAAGTATTCATTCGAATAAACATTAAAGTCCAGGTCTAATTAATAAGTAATTTAATAACTCACGACAATTAATTAGCATGTCTAGGGAGCTTCAATTTTCTTCCGGCGGTTAAACGGTGGATTATCTCTGGAGATCTAGAAGTCGGTGGGCGTTTACTGGCAGGTAGCTGGAACCGATTTAAAGTCATTTCACCTAAAGCCCAACTGGTGGACAGTTGCAGCGTTAAGAAGGCAATGACACCGCCACTGTGTCAGTGATATGTTGAGCAGATCGAGGGTGATGTGGTAAGCGCAGGTTACAACAGCACTGCCCCTGGGTTAACAAATCGATGGAAAATTTAACAGGGCGTAGCCTCCTAAAAGTGAATTAAAGAATTAAGAGGGAGGTCCCTTACTTCCAACCGTTATGTTATGGTTGCTATTCGCCTCTCTATTATCAATCTATATAAAATTTTCTTACATGAAAAATGTGAATTACATTTATAAGAAATTCCTTACGCTCATAAGCTTCCAAACAAAAATCCACACTTCATTCACATCATAAAAAAAAACAACTGCTCGTTAATCTACAATATAATTGAGATTCGTGAACCCTATGAACCATGTAGAATTGTATAATATATGATTTGTTCTTGTTCTATTTAAAGAAGAGAGAAACAGTTTTAAACATTGGAAAAACTATTATAATTGAGATTTCCGTGATTAAGGCTACCTTATTTATTTGTAAAACAAATCGATAATGTCCGCCAATATTAAAGTAACAGCATTAACCCTAATGTATTATAATTCAGGTTCAAATTACGTTGAAACAGGAACAACATCAGATTTTCCAAAGAAAAACTATTAGAGCAGCCGACGATATTGCGGCAGAGTTCCCACCCAGTTCTCTTCGCCAAGGAGATTTCCCTGTAAAGTTTACTGTCGGCCTTCGACTGGGACGGAGATGAGAGGTCGTGAGGTCCATTCCCTTTTATTGATAGTGTCCAAGGGTTCCCTTCCGTCCTCACACAGCCCTCGTCCCCTTTTCAGATTATTCGTGGGTATATTTTCTCTGGAGGGATCTCACCCAAGACCGCGGTCGGAAGAAGGGAAAGGGAGAGACTGAAGTTTTAACCTAAACCCCTTTGTATTTCATGGAATGCCCAGGCAGGGTTACAGGAGGAACGCAGAAGGAGTCGCCAAGGCCTGTGCGCCTCACCGTCACAGGTATTATTACTGTGGGAACTGCGTTACCGCAGGGGGTCAATCTAGAGTGAGCCGAAGGTTAGATTCAACTGTTTGATAGACACCTTCCAAGACAGAAAGTAACATATCCATTCCCGGAGGCAGCTAGAGGATGGGTTATCCCTGGGAAGGTAATGGATCACGGTCACAAGAAGGTCAACGCTGGTGACAAGGATCCCTTGGCAGCCTGGGGTTTACAAACAGAGAAGACATGGGAAATCTATGGCCAGAATACACGAATAACAATCTCAGATAAATACTAGAATACAAATGCTAACACATACAGACCATTCCCAGGAGACCAATGATAGCGATTTCAACAAATTTCAGAACACAATAATATTCATTTCAGCAAATTTCAGAATACAATAATATCCATTTCAACAAATTCCAGAACACAATAATATCCATTTCAGCAAATTTCAGAACACAATAATATCCATTTCAACAAATTCCAGAACACAATGATAAACCACTCATTCTACCTTTCCGTAAGTAAGCGGATCTGCATAAATCCTAATACCCTCTACCATACAATGAAAGCATACCTATGCCCTTTCGCTTGCAGCAATGAATCCGGTGCTCCTGCCGCTCCTGCTCCTGCTTGCCGTCCTTAGAGG
>JZKD02S1908970.1:170675-222709 GCA_000966675.3 Picea glauca
ATATAAAGCTCACAATTCACCATATTATCACTACTCTATCTCATGTATTGTTCCTCCCATTTATTAATCAATTGTACACAATCATGTGTATTATGTATTGTCTTTTGGTAGTACCGACATCAAGGATGGTGAGGATATAAGTAATTCCTTTCAATATACCCCACTTCATAATAATTATAAAATCATGGTGGGAGATGATCCACTTAATTCCATAGAGCCCTATTACCCTAATTATAATTATGTCCCCCATACACTCCCATGGTTGAATCCATTGTTTTATAAGATCTCACGAATCCCAACATCCATCTTCTCATGTAGATGTTTTTGTTTAAAACCTACAGGAGGCATGGAAATATCGATGAAAGTTTGTCGCAAGCTAATGATTAGGTTTTAGTCTGACAAGGATTTTCATTGCTATTTCCATGAAATTTCATTGCACTTTTCCACGGGTTTTCATCGCACATATAGCATCTATGTCATAGGATCTTCATGAGTTTTTTCTCTAAAACAAAATTTCATTGCTATTGCAACACTTTTTCATTGCAACTTTCCACGCTTTTTCATCACACATATGGCATTTGCATCATAGTCTGTTCGTAAGTTTTTTAATTTGGCATGGTTTTTCATCCCTATTGTGACGATGTTCCGTCGCTACTATCGCGCTTTTTAAGGTAAACCTATCTTGAGGATGATGACACATGGAGGGATTATTTCGTCGTTGTTTCCATGAATACCAGGTTCATGGATATAGCGATGAAAAAAATTCCACGAAAAATAGTCTTTTATTTCATGGAACGTGTGACGGATATGTGTGGCAATAGAAACAAAAAACCATGGAAAATTTGGTCATATGTAGTAGTGGGTGAACTCAAAGTATATTAAAAAATCAACCCTAGTATTCAATCGAGAACTATTCAAAATATTATAGTATCATAGACCAAATACTCCATAGTAACTCGTAATGTAAACATAATTATAATAAGTACATAGAGAATCTTGGTGTAATCAAAGTAAGGTAAGCCTAGATCGGGACTCGAATACCTTTCGAGCAAGAAGTGTCCTTGATCCGCTTCCCTTGATTGCATAAACCTACAAAAGGAGAAAAATGAGAGGTTTAGTAATCTATGCTATTATTTTCATTCTATGGAAATTAAGTATAACGAATAAGTCAAAACAATACTTAGATTGAATTTGACAAAGAACCAGATCGCCACTTGTGATTGTACAACAATATTTCCACGATCCAAAGGGGGAGGAGTGGACCCAAAATCAGCTGATGGGTACCCTCGCAAAACAAAAAAGGGCCCCATCATTAATTGAATGTAACTATGAATAATTATTTTGTATACATAGAGCATAAGTTATGATTTTTACAATGATAAAATAAACACACAGAGCATGATTACGAATCCCCACAGAGGGTAAATAATGTTTTGTATACACATAAAATGAATTACTATCTACCGGGTGTTAATATATGTTACACATCATAATCATGAATCCCCACCAAGGGTGAGTAACATTTTTGTATACATAGAGCATAAGGCATGATTTATATAGTGTTGATGTATTCTACATGGAGCATAATTATGGATCCCCACACATGTAAATGATGCTACTATACACATAGAGCATAAATTAAGATCCCCACCGAGTGTTAAAATAGTTTACACAGAACTTAGTTACGAATTCCCATGGAAGGATTTACATTACGATTTATAATTTCACACAAGACGAAACCCATGAAACTCCAATAGAGGATTTATTATACCGAGAATATAAATGGAGGGATTTCCCATAGAGGGTTATTGAATATGTATGTATGCATAAATGGTAACCATGAAAATACTTATGGAGTTCGACAATAGATAAGTCGAGAAGGAAACAGACCAGGGTTCGACCCTTAAAAAATTCCAGGCCACGAAAGAGCTATAAAAGGTATGGGCAGAAGAATAATAGACACCAATTAAAAGTAAGTAGGCTCTAGACCTTAACTTTAAACATAGAGTAACCTTGAGAGTAAAATTATTATGGTGGCACAACAATAATATAGTGAAAAACCTTAACAGAGAGAGAAGGGAGTCTCTTAAACATAGAGTAACCTCAGGAGAAGAACGCTTAAGGTGGCATAATGATAATACATGAAAAACCTTAGCAGAGAGCGATATGGGGAGTCTATCCATAGACCCCTCTTACATTACATCAACATAGTATTCAATCAAGAAAAACATAAGAAACAATATTATATTACATACCTTGTGCATAAGAAGAACCAGAGATGCGTTTCCTCCTCCCACTTTGTTTTCCAGAGCCAAGCTCCCAAGTCGCCGACCATGTAGAGCAAGGGCAAGGGTTAGCATACAGTGAAAGGGGAATTTTCACATTTCAGTATAGAGACAAATTGTTACAAGAGCAAAGGGAAACAATGGACAGTTGTTACCTCGGGGCCTCGTTGGAGGAGTAACATAGTAGGTATGTGGCAATATCTCTGCCATGTGAAACTGTGGAGATGGAGAGTCTACATTGGATGCAGTGGCTGAAGTGTCAAGTCTGGGAGGTATATTTCAGGTCACTCCATTAATGGGATATCTAGGGGTTAAATTCCTATGGGATCCAGACTGACATCCTCCATTAAAACAAATTCAAACCAATTTATTGTTGAGTTGTGTTTCCAGTCAGTTAGGGTTACAAACTGGTGTAGACCCCATTCTCTCGTAAGGGTTGCATGACATCCCAGTCAGGATATTCAATTCTAAAGTCAAATGACTCTATGAAACCTTTGTAGTCTCACTTTGTGTTGGACACAGGTCCACTCGTCTCCCTGCGTAGGCTTCATGATACCCACGACATTCTCTTTCACATCCTAAAAAATCTCAGAGTTGGCGTTAGCACCTTTCCTCTTGACCCCTCCTCAGATGTAACCTTGGGCGATGACCATGAAATTGTGGGCGTGGTCACAAGCAGTTTTGGGTCAAACTACTTTTGGCCCCGAAATTCTCCTCGAGCCTCCACATGTCTTCCTGGTAAAACCACGGTATGGATTTCCGCCCTCCCTCCACGTTTTAAAGTCCACACAACTCCTGTCCCCAAAATGAGATATGATTATCAATCTCACGATATTGATGGTGCTTTCGAATGGATGACTGAGATATATTCCTTGGGATCAATGGTTCAAACTTCCTCCTCCTAGATCGACAACTATGGTCGATTCAAAATTTCGGGCTCCAGAATTCTCAAGATTCAAACCTTGTTTTCCTTCGTAGGGAAATCTTTCGGAGTGAAAGATCTGCTGACACTTGTCCCCTTGAATCAACACTTATGATCTGTTTGGTTGTCTAGACTTTGGTTTTTTACGAATCTCAAAACTCTCTTTCTTCTGTACTCCAATCCTCTAAAGCGGATGATCGATGGACACTTGTCCCCAAAATCAACGGTCGTACCTTCACTTCGGGAGCTTGAACTTTCAACTCAGATCAACAGTCCTGTGACCCTCCTCTTGATTAACGGTCGATATCTCCATTGGGTTTCAGAATTTGGTAATCTCTATTTTCAAACTAAAAATCCCATGAAAAATTTCTCAGAGCTCGCGATCTGCTGACAAGTGTCCATTGATAGATCGATGACTCTCGGCTCTTCGGGATTCGGGTGTTTCAACACCTCTCTTTTTCCTTCCTCTAGATCTCATGACCCGATGACACATACCCCTATGTATCTAATGGTCCAGCTTCACTTCGGCTCTCTGGATCTTGGTGCTTCGAGGATCTCAAGTTTCAAACTTGCTTCATTCTGAGCTCACACTATCTGACGGCTCAGATTCACTTGATTGATCTAATGCCTGATGTTCACTTCAAACAATTTGTTGACTCAAGTCTACCTCAGATGATTGAACGACTGAGATTTCACTTCGAAAATCTGAAACTCCAGACTTCGTAAGTTTCAAGTCTCAAACCTTGATGGGTTCTCTCTCTTGTGTGTGCGAAGAGTTAAATCTCATGCACCTTTTCTTGAATCTGACGACTATTGATCCTTTGCGCTATGATCCAACATCCACCATCACTCCTCCTCCTGAGCTTCATATTTTTTCCGACTTAGAATATTTTCTAAGCCTTCAAATGTTTTCAACCTTTTCTCCTCCTTTGAATTTGACTCTTGGATCTCGTTAACACTTATGAAAAGTATCATCTCTTCTGAGCTTGGCCTTCATGAAGGTTTCATATTCTCATGCACTCCTTGTGTTTTATGGATTTCGATAACTTATATCTGAAGGATATCTTGACAATAAATCATCCTCGCCCTCCTAGAGTTCTCCTTTTTCTCGATGCACACCTTGAAAACGACTCTTACACAAGTTTTGAGTTCTTACGAATGACTGTGCACACCTTGCAGCAGTCACTTTGCACTCCTTGCAAAGGGAAAGTTTCATGCTATATCTTATAAGCTTCGGTACTGAAACAAATCCCGTCAATGCACCCCTTGCATTATGTGTGCACCCCTTACACTGGTTCAACATAAGATAAACAATTGCAACTTATTTTAACATTCATAGTTTCATCTACTTACAACGAAATTCATTCATTCATGAAAACACAATAACAAATAATTGCAAACAATGTCCACGCCATGTATTGGGTTAATTTTCCTCTGTTATCTTCATTCAAAATTAAAATGGCTGCAACTGAAAACAACAACTAAATTTCAAAAAAATATCCTACTAACTTGCAGCTAGCCTCATTTGGGTGTACAAAACCTCTATTTATGTCAGAGGATTGTTAGGTTTTCCCCCGACTACTTTTCTACTCCAAAACCTAATCTAACAACTATATTAGTCTAGTCGCATTCCAAAGAAAGAGTGGAAACTTCCACTTCGCTCGCAATCATTCAAGCATGCTTCAGAATATTGTTCGGCACTCAGTTCAGGCATACTTCAAAATATTCTTTGTAACTTCCAGCATTGAGATTCTAAAAATATTCCCAAGCGTTGAGTGGTCCTACTCCATGTGCTCACTAAGGATGCTCCTGCATCATAATCCCCTTGAAAAAAATTCATGGAATCTTGTCCATGAGCTCCTGCACCGAATTTCCATGCTTCTCGATATCAATTTCATTTTCCCAATTAGCATATTCTGGTGGGTTTCCCTTCCACTTGACCAGATATTCGAAATAGGTCTTCCTCCTAGTCTTTTTTCCAATCCTCTCATCAACGATTGTTGGTGCTTGACCAATTCTTGAATATTTTTTATCATGTTTGACCTAATTTTGGGACTTCGACAAGTTGTCGAACGTGGAGCGCAAGATGAAGCAGAGATCATGGGATCTCGGCCCCTTTTTGGGATTGAGGATTATGTAATGGGTATGGGATGTCGGACCATGGGTTTACCCATGTTTAGGCCTATTTTGTAATGTATAAATAAGTAGTTAGGCAATGTAAGAGAGAGACAGAGAGACTGAAAGACCTAGTAGGCCATAGTGCTAAGTGCTAGAGCTCGATCTATGTGATCAAAAGTTGTAAGTGCTTTGTGCATACTGTGTGAGGCTTGCAAGGATAGTGCAAGTAACTATAAGAGACTGCGTGAAGGCTTGGTGTTGTACCCTAGCTAGAAGAAGGAGGATCTGGTGGAGTGTGTGCATATCTCCTATCCTCTGAGGAGTAGAAATTGGATGCTATGTGCCTGTAAGAAGCTTCACCAAAGATAATAAATAAGATAAGAGTTGGTGGACGTAGCCCCAAGGTGGGGGTGAACCATGTACATTCTTTGTTTCTATGCTTTGTGTGATGTATTGATGTGTTTATGTGTTTACTTTCTTAGTGCTTTAATATAGATGAATGATAGATAGATTTGTTGATGCTTAATGCTTAATAATATGGATGAATGTTGGATCTGACTTATGTATGCATGCTTAATTCTTAAGTACCTTAGATCTAAATGAATACTATGATACTTTGTAATTAGGGTTTAACTGCATTGTAACTAGGACTAGATATTGATGAATGTTAATTGTTGAGTGCTCTGTTAAGTGTTAGAATCACATATATGTGTCCCAGCTAAGATTGCATACATATGAGTCCTACAACCACCCCTGCCTCTACCTTGGGTGAGACTTCATTTGCTTTGTAGGTGTTACTGAAAGGGTCGATAGTTAAGGTTTTTTGGTGCGTTGTTGTAGCATTGAACCTTGGGTTTGCCCCTGTGCCAACAAATGGTTCCGTTGTCGGGACCTGAAACTGTGATTGTTGGGAACTGAGGAAGAAGAATCTTTGTGCGAAGATCTGACCTGGAATTGTGAAATCTTTGTGTGTAGATCTGTCACTGTAGTGTGGAGTATTCTACTTGATCTGTGAATATCTGTGCTAAGAAAATAAGTCTGATCTGAAGAAAAGAGGTAAGAATAGTGAAATTTTTTAGATCTATAAGCTTTGTTCTCTACTAAAGATAAGATTCGTAGAAATTTTTTGTTTCTAAAGTATGGATCTAGGTATGTTTGATAAGATTTGTTCTAGCTTGAAAAATAGGGCACTGATAGAAGAAAGAAGATTTGATATGAGTAGATCTGATAAGAATAGTGAAAGATATGTTATACCTATGCATAGAGAGAATGTTTGGAATAACAAATGGATGCAAGATCCTAGAAAGAATTTTTTGTAGGTGAGCTACCATGACCCTAGTACGCAGTACATGAAAGGTTGGGGATCATTTAAGAGAAAGAGGGGATTAACCCTTTGTTACAGTTGCAAAAGACTGGGACATCTGGCTAAGGAATGTCCTGGTAGACGACCTAGTTGCCTCTGTTGCAAAGCTATGGACCATGAAGTATTGGATTTCCCTAGAATGATTACTAAGGTTGAAAGGATGAATATGGGACAAGAAGACCAAGAGAAAGATAAAGCAAATGAGACCATGGAAGAACCCTTAAAATAATTAGAAAAAGTATTTCTATAGATGATAGAAACCCTGAATGACCACTGACATATCAACCTATCAAATATCTTCAAAGAAAAAGAGTGCATTGAAACAAGAATAGGAGACTTCGACATTGATTGTGTCCTGGATGAGGAAACATAGGTGAATATCATGACAGAAAGAACTTGGGAACTTTTAGGGGAGCCTTCTATGATTCCTTCATTGGGAGGAATATGATTATTCAGAGGAAAAATGATAACCCTATGTGGATGACTTACCCAAATATCTATGAGTTCTCATGGAACTTCGACAGAGGAAGAATTTGAAGTTGTTAAATTTATTGAGAATAGTGCTCTATTTTCTATGTTACTAGGAAAACCTTGGATTGAAGGATATCAGGCCAAAAGGAAAGAAGAAGAAGTCTTAGAAAAAAGAAGCAAGATTTGAAATATTTCATGACTAGGAGGATCACACACTTGATTGAAGAGTAGGAGAACCCAACAAAGCTATTTAAAACCAGAGACTTGATTGTCGAAGTGGGAAGAACACAAGAAGACCTACAAAAGACTGAAGTAGCTATTCCAGATATAGATGAAGTATTACCCATGATTTCTAGGAAAGAATCTCAACAACGCGAAGTTACTCTACCAAAAGCAGATAAGAATAAGAATGGAAAAAGGAATTTTGAGATGAAGCTCATTGGAAAGAAGGATAGAAAACTAAGTGAGAAGAGAGATAAGATCGAAAAGTTACAAAAGGCTCCAGAGGGAACTTCGTAGAAGGAAAATTTGAAAATTTTCAAAACTAGAACTTCGTCGAGATATCAGAACAACCTCACATGTCACTTCACCATGGAGAAGAAATATAGTTGTTGGTAACAGTATAACCATGTGACCGATGACCCGAATGGGTAGAAAGGAATTTATGGTTAGAAATTTCACCACCAGACCGTAGGGACGGTGCCATAATGGACATAACTGAGTTAATGAAGGCTTCTCACCCGTTGTAAGAGATTTGTTGCCAAGTTATCTATTTATCCTGTCGCGACACACAACAAGAACACTTTTTCCAATCATGACTATCTAAGCCTGTAGAATAGTTGATTTTTCACATCGATCATCGCGTTATTTCCATATATCCTGTTGCATTGAGCAGTTACTCTTCGAACCCGAGATATCCAACCATGAGCATGTATGTCCGAACAACTTAGTGCACTCGAAGAGTTTGTGAAGGAATTACTCATCGACCTCATGATTGAGAGAGTCATGTCTAAAAGAGTGATGTTTGTGGGTGTACAAGCATCATCGATGAGAGGAGTGAAAGCTTCTCCGTCAACTACTCGTGGAGCCAAACTGTCCCAACCATCAACGGAAAAGAGAACCAAACACAAAGATGACCTAGAAAATGTGAAGCTAATCCCGACCATATTGTCTGACTACATCTCGCCTCTGGACGACACGGTGAGTCGTGATAGTGTGCCAAGAGATTTTGAGTACACCATGGTTACTATGTACCTCCCGAAGGGGATATGTCCAGTTTGAGCGCAACAGGATAAGATCACAGCGTTGAAGTTCAATGACTTCAACCTCAGAGATCGCAATAACTATAGTATGATTGCCCCATATAAATACTTGACCAAGATGAAGGGGACTAACTCAAAGATAATCCCACAGCCGTGGACGATGAACCTCGCGCAGTCCACCCTATTAAACATAAAAAAAATCTCACACTTTGGAAGGCAACAGGAAGTCAACGCATGTGTCAAGTTATTTCTTTCATGTTACCATGGCGGCTACTTATGGATAGACTGTTGTATCACAGTCAATCCGACGTTGATCCATAGGATCATAGGATTAAGTATGCAAGGATCTGACCCATAGGATTTCTATCTAGGAAAAGCCACAGATCTCGCACAAGCATAGAATATCAAGGATACATATGGCATTGTTGAAAAAGGGACCTGAGGCTACAAGGTAGCCTTCATCAAGAATGGCATAGTGAGCCTAGCATGTCAGCTAATAGACGAAAAGTTAGTAAGGAAGAACAGACCTACGCAGGTCACAGGCTTTGTCGTTGACCTCGCAAGGAAGTGCGTGGAAGGTCTACATATGAACTATCAAATTACCTATTTAATCAGCTAGAACTCAACTACCGCGAAGCACAGGATCAGGGCTACAAGTTTCACTTTAGCTGTCTCCTGATCCTCATCAACTTTGTTTCTTGGGAGATGTCGGAAGGTGCGACCTCCCTGGATATTGAACCACTCGATATGCTTGCTGCGAAGTTCACCACACTCTGGTACTTGAGTCATATGAAAAAACAATGGAAGTCGAACGTTGTTTTTCACACATACTACCTTCAATGGAAGAGAGCCATTGAAGCTAAAACTCGCATGAATCCAAACACCCTGCAAAGGTTCTGACCCCTGACGAAGTTCTGCGCATATTGACACTTCATCTACCTTACAATATGAGATGATGAACATAAGGAGCAACTTTAGTCATACTACAAACTCATGGAAGAGGACTTTGAGGAGATCACCAAGGACTGGTCTGCAGACCTCCTTATTCTGGCAAACCCTGCAGAGATGTCTTACCCTCACAGCCCAGAGACCACACAAAAATAATATGATACATTCGGAGCCAACAGAATGAAGAAGACCAAAGAGGTCCAAGATTTAAGCAGTGCCTCAGGAAAGACTGCTTCAGTATCACCTGGCCAAGGGGGTGATGACAAAGTAGAATAAATAAATGGAAAAGGATCTTAACAGAAGCTAGACAAGGTAACACTACCAAGAGATGAGGTTGACCCCCTAAAGAAGAGGAAGGTTTCTCCCCCGAAACATTCTTCCCAAAAGAAATCAAAAGCCACCGTGACTAAGATGAAGACTGTGCTCACTATTGATGATTTTGACTTCATCATAGCAACCCTAAATGACGCTTTGCTGGAAATCATGGAGAAACAAGAATACAAGAAGGAGAAAATATACGACAGAATTAAGGTCGAATTCTGAGGGGTACAACAGGCCCTTCAGTACAACCGCGTAGTGTCCACTGCGCCCCTACCATCAGGAGAACCATAGTTGGGAGATGAACCAACCCAACTCCATCGACTAGCTGATGCAGTCGAAGCTCGCCTTCATCACACTCAAGATGAAACAAAACAATCCACCCAGGCCTTGAAGCAAGTGCAAGGCGTAATTGTAGAACAACGCATAGTTGTAGAACAAGAGAACATTGTTGTCTAAACAAATATTAAAGAAGAGAAAACCCAGAGGCAATAAGAAAAAGAACAGTTTCTCGCAAAGAAGCTCGAAGTGAAAGAAGAAGTCAACAGAGCCATCCACTCTATGACAGGATTAGAACCATAGGTAGAAGACCGAGTCACGCATCAAGTAGAGAATCTCATAGAATCTATCTTAAAAATAGAATAATGAATAGCAGACTTTGATCTTCACACCATACACGACACCCTATAGGATGTAAGGGATCAAAGAGAAGCAATTGCTTGAAGCGCAGTTGAAAGAATTAAAGCCCTTGCCCTGGAATGCAAGCAACTGAGTGATTACAGTTCCCAGACATGTGGCGACTCACTGAGAATCCATAATTGAAGGAACTGGACTCACAACTATAGGAAGTGAAGCAGGAAGAAGAGACAATATAGGCATAGTTGAATCCCTTGTCAGCCATGGAAAGAATGAAATGATCCTAAGAGTGCATTGCCCAGCAGCAGGTCCACACTATTTATAGTAGATTTATGGAAGTAACTTAGAGGCTCCAACCTGTACAGGATGAGGCTTACCAACTTTTCATAGAGATCGAAGGCCGAGGATAGGAATGAGAGAAAGTCGTCACCGTAGTTGAACAATGCCTAGAGGGACTTGTCAACAAAGTAGTCATATAAGAGTTCACTGAACAAGAGGTCATGGCACAGTAACAAGTCAAAGCATCTTGAGCCAAGATCGAGGCTTTTGAAGAAAAACTAGTCAGATCAGAGTGACTCGGGACAAGTCATAGATGAGTGTTGGGGACCTGTTGGCCCTTGATCAAGTCTTGAAGATTATTGGTCATGTTTGACCTAATTTTGGGACTTTGATAGTCTTTCGAAGGCAGACTGTAAGATGAAGCAGAGATCACAGGATATCAACCCCTTTTAGGGTCCTTTTTGGGATTCAGGATTATGTAATAGGTACGGGATGTCGGCCCATGGGTTTACCCATGTTTAGGCCTATTTTGTAATGTATAAATAAGTATCTAGGCAATGTAAGAGAGAGACTGAGAGACTGAAAGACCTAGTAGGCCAGAGTGCTAAGTGCTAGAGATGGATCTATGTGATCAAGAGTTGTAAGTGCTTTGTGCATACTGTGTGAGGCTTTCAAGGCTAGTGCAAGTAACTATAAGAGACTTTGTGAAGGCTTGGTGTTGTACCCTAGATAGAAGAAGGAGGATCTGGTGGAGTGCATGCAGATCTCCTGTCCTCTGCGGAGTAGAACTTGGATGTTATGTGCCTATAATAATATTTAACAAAGATAATAAAGAAGAGAAGAGTTGGTGGGTGTAGCCCCAGGGTTGGGGTGAACCACGTACATGTTGTTTTTCTATGCTTTGTGCGATGTATTGATGTGTTAATGTGTTTACTTGCTTAGTTCTTTAATATAGATGAACGATAGATAGATCTGTTGATGCTTAGTGATTAATAATATGGATGGATGTTGGATATGACTTATGTACACATGCTTAGTGCTTAAGTACCTTAGATCTGAATCAATACTGTGATACTCTGTAATTAGGGTTTAACTACGTTGTAACTAGGACTAGATGTTGAAGAATCTTATCTATTGAGTGCTATGTTAAGTGTTAGAATCACAGATCTTTGTCCCAACTAAGGTTGCAGACATATGAGTCCTGCAACCACCCCTACCTCTACCTCAGGTGAGACTTCATCTGCTTCGCAGGTGTTGCTGAAAGGGCTGGTAGTTAGGGTTTTGTTTGTGCATTTTTGTAGCATTGAACCCTGGGTATTCCCCTATGCCAACAAAAATATTTTCCATTTGTGGTGTTTCTTCTATAGGAATTTGTTTCTCCCACTAAATATTCTCTTGATATTTTGATCCCTCTGGGTCATCTTTCATGTAAGGGTACAGGTTTGAAACGTTGAATATGGGTGATATGCCCACATCATCTGGCAGCTCAATCTCATAGGTATTTTCATCAAACTTCCTCAAGATCTTACATGGACCTATCTTCTTCATATTTAACTTATTATATTTTCCCCTAGGGAACCTTTCTTTCCTGAGATGTGCCAAAACTTGATCTCCAACTTCAAATTGAAGTTCTCTACGATGTTGATCAACTCTGCGCTTGTACACATAGTTTGAACTCTGCAATTATTGTTTGATCTGACTATGGAGCTTCTTCATTTTTGCAGCAAAATCTTCTGCTCTAGCACTCTTGATCTCACTTTGTTCCAAGTCTCTCAACTCAGATACTCCCCTGGGTTGCATTCCATACAATATTTGGAATGGGCTCTTTCCAGTGCTCCTGTTTGGTGAGTCATTGTATGCAAACTCTTCTTGTGGCAAAATCTAATCCCACTGATTATGATGCTTAGTGAGTAGACTCCTCAATAAGTTTCCCAAGGCCTCTCTAGTATTGGCAATGGTTGATACAATCCAGTGTTCTGTCTTTTTCCTTTTGCATGTTGGCAGATTCTACATCTGTTCACAAAATTTATCAGTTATGTTCTCATACCTGGCCAATAGTATGAACTGCTCAACTGTGCAAATGTTTTATCATGACCGAAATGTCCAGCCAATCCTCCACTATGCTTTTCCTTCAAAAGGTTATCCCTCATTGAGCATTTTGGTATGCACAACTAATTTCCCTTGAACAACAATACCTATTGAATCATGTACTCTCCCCACTGGCTCCTGTCTATCAACACAAGATTTTCACATGTTTCATATGCTTCCTTGAAATCTACATCATCACAATACATATCCTTAAGTTGTTCAAACCCCAGGGTCTTCACCTAAAATTCCCATAGAATAAAACACCTCTTGCTTAATGCATCAACAACTTTGTTAGCATTCCCAACAATATATTTTATGACAAAAGTAAAATTCAACATAAACTCAACCCATTTTTCATGCCTCTGATTCAATTTTTCCTATCTGGTTATGAATTGTAAAGCCTGGTTATCACTATAGAAGACAAATTCATGTGGGACAAGGTAATGTAGCCATTTATTCAAGGCTTGGATTATGGAATAACACTCCTTATCATATGTGGAGTACTTCCTCTTGGTCCCATTCAACTTCTCACTGAAATAGGCAACAGATCTATTATCCTGGCTGAAAACTACTCCAATTGCAACTCCAGTTGCATCACATCTCACTTGAAATGTCTTTTCAAAATTCGTCTAGACATGAATTGGTTGTTCTATTATTTTCTCCTTTAGTATACTGAATCTCCTCTCAGCTTCCTCTGTCCATTTAAAATACTTGTGCTTCTTCTTCACTGTGTCCATCATTGGCACACAGATTCCACTGAAGTCTCTAATGAACTTCATATAGAAACTTTCTAATCCATGGAAGCTTCTTACCTCAAACATACTCCTTGGTGACGACCATTCTTTGATTTCTTTCACCTTCTATGTATCCATCTTCAATTCATCTGAAGAGATCACAAAACCCAAGTAAATGAGTTATGTCTTCATAAAAGAGGAATTCTTCAGATTTATCAACAACTTCTCCTATTGTAGTCTCCTTATCACTAGTGTTAGGTGTCCCAAATGCTCCTCTCTAGTCCTACTAAAGATCAGTATATCATCCAGATATACAACCACAAACTTGCCAATGCAATCTTTCATTATTTCATTCATCAATCTCATAAAAGTACCCGGGGCATTTTTTAAGCCAAATGGCATAACAGGCAACTTGTACAATCCTTCATTTGTCTTAAAGGTTGTCTTCCGCTCATCACCTTCTCTCATTCTAATATGGTGATTTCCACTTTTCAAATCTATTTTAGAAAAGAAATTTGCTCCACTTAAACAATCCATTAAATCATCCATTCTTGGTAAAGGAAATCTATACCTGATAGTGATCTTATTAATGGCTCTTGAGTCTGTACACATTCTCCATCCTCCATCCTTATTTGGACTCAACACAATTGGTACTATGCATGTACTCAAGATTTCTATGACCAAACCCTTGTCTAACAATTCCTGGACTTGGTTCTTCACTTCTTCATTCTCTCGAGGTGTCAATCTGTATGCTACTTTGTTTGGTAGACTTTTTCCTGGTATCAAATCGATATGGTGGCTGATACTTTTGATGGGTGGAAATGAGTTCAGCAACTCATCTAGCACTATGTCAGCAAAATTATCCAACAATTCCTGAACTTATTTAGGAAAATCATCCATCGAATTACTTGTAAGGATAACTTTGGGTTTCCTCACCACAACAAACTGCATCTACTATTCGTTCTTGACTTCTTTAAGGAGTTTCTTCCCACTCATGAGAAGTATTCTTGTGCTAGATTCCTCTTTCATTTAATTCTCCTCTATTGGAAACAACATGCGTGTTCTGCCATTCTTCTCCAAGGTGTATGAATTCTTCCTCCCATCATGAATGAAATTCCTATCAATCTTCCATGGTATTCCCAAAAAAATATGGCATACATCCATGGGATTTAAATCACATACAATTTCATCTCTATATCCTCCTATCTTAAATTCATCCAAGCATTGTTGAGTAACCATTTCCTGGTGGCCTTTCTGCAACCATGAAACTTTGTATGGCTTCGGATGTGTAGTTGTCTCCAACTCCAATTTATCCACCATATCTTTGGATACTAAGTTTTCAGTTCTCCCATTCTCAATTATCACCTTGCATACTCTGTCTTTAGTCTTGCAAGTTGTCTTGAAGAGACTGTTCCTCTGCACTGTCTTTTCAACTCCTGCCTCTAGTTTTAAGAGAACCTTTCTCCACATCATGGATATTCCATCATATGATCCTTCTACTTCAACATCCTTTCTCTCTGCTTCTGAAATGTGAGCTTTACCTCCTCTTTCTTTCTTTTTCTTGAGACATTCCCAAGACATGTGCCTTGTATTTCCAAAGGCATAACATCTTACTTATCCTCCTCAGTTTCTTCCTCTTCCTCTAGAGGAACTTCTTCCACCACCATGTCTTCCTAGGGAAATTCCTTCTCTTTTCGAGTGACTGTGTGGTTTCTCTGTCTCGTCATTAGAATTATGTGCCTTCTCATGGGTAACTCCCTTTCCTTTGTTTTGGACTGGGCTTTTACCTCTTCCTCATTGGCTTTGTTTTATGGCCAACTACTCCTCTTCCTTCAGTGAAAATTGATAAGCATCCTCCACTTTCTTTACTAACATCATCTTGAGCTCATCTTAGATTTCATATCTTAGGCCATTTATATATCTCACAACTTTTTCTTCATCTTTCTCCCTTTGTCCAATTCTGATGTTCAGTCTATATAACTCCTCTGTGTACTCCTTAACTGTCATACCCTTCTATCTCAGGTTATGCATCTTCCTGAACATATTGATCTGATAATATTTGGGCATGAACTTAAACTTCATATTGGCTACCATTCTATCCCAATTCTTTATCTTCTATTTTCCTTTTCTTCTCCTCTCAGCCTATAGTTCATCCCACAACAGTGTTGCATGCCCTTTTAGCCTGGTGACATCCTGTTTCACCTTTTTCTCTTCATTGACATCTTCATAGTCAAAATGTTTGTCCATGGATCTTACCCAATCCAACAACTCTTCAACATCTAAATTTCCTTCATACATCAAGACCTCTATCTTGGCTCTTCCTCCCAATCTAACGAATTCTCTCAGCAAGCATTCTTCGGAAACATCCTCTCCTGCAACTTCTTCACTTTCTACATCACTGATGTCTCCAGCATTAGGTTCCCTTTTCTACGCTGCATCCATTGCCTATAATCTTGCACAAAGTTCTCGTATCTCCCTTTCTACAGCCCAATTGGATAAAGGTGGTTCCACTCATCTCCTTGGTGTCATTGTGTTGACTTTCTGTCACACATAGAGTACAAATTCATGTTCTTTTGTCTCTCCTCCTTTGCCTGTTGTCTACAAGAAAAAATTCAGCTCTGATACCACTTGGTGTAGAGCCCCTTCTCTCCTAAGGGTTGCATGACCTCCTGGTTAGGATATTTTATTCTGGAGTTGAATGACTCTCTGAAACCTTGCTAGTCTCACTCTATGTTAGACACAGGTCCTCTCGTCTCCCTGCGCAGGATTCACAATACCCACAACCTTCTCTTTTGCGTCCTGCGAAATCTCAGAGTTGGTGTTAGTGCCTTTCCTCTTGGCCCCTCCTCAAATGTGACCTTGGGAAATGACCACGTGATTGAGGGCGCGGTCACAAGTAGTTTGGGGTCAAACTACATTTGGGCCCACAATTCTCCTCGATCATCCACATGTTTTCCTGGTGAAACCACGGTATGGATTATGGACTTCCCTCAACTTTTTAAAGTCCGCACAACTCATGTCCCCAAAATACGAGATGACCGTCAATCTCATGATAGTGGAAATTATTTCGAATGGATGACTGAGATCTATTCCTTGGGATAAATAGTTCGGACTTCCTCCTCCCAGATCGACGATCATAGTTGATTTGAAATTTTGGGCTCCGAAATTATTAAGTTTCAAACCTTTTTTTCCTTCGCAGGGAAATATTCCAGAGAGGAAGATATGCTAAAACCTATCCCCTTGAATCAATGGTTGTGATATTTTCAAGTCTCTGGACTTTGTTTTTTTTTTAATCTCAAACCTCTCTTTCTTTCATACTCGAATCCTCCGGAGCAGATGGTCGATAGACACTTGCCCCCATGATCAATGGTCCTTCCTTCACTTCGGGTGCTTGACATTTTAAATAAGATCAATGGTCTTGTGACCCTCCTCTCGATTGATGATCGATATCTCCTTCGGGTATCGGACTTCGCCAATCTCAGTTCTCAAACTAAAAATCCCACGAAAAATTTCCTTGAGCTCGTGATCTGCTGACAAGTTTCCACAGACAGATCGATGGCTATTGAATCTTTGACTCTTCGGGCTTCGGGTGTTTCAATGCCTCGCCTTTACCTTCCTATAGATCTCACAACCAACTGACATGTACCCCTCTCAATCTAACGGTCCATCTTCGCTTCGACTCTCTGGCTCTTTACATTTCGGGGATCTCAAGTTTCAAACTTGATTCCTTCCAAGCTCACACTATCTGAGTTATTAGATTTTCTTGATTAATCCAATTCCTGATGTTCACTTCGAATGATCTGTCGACTCAAGTATACCTTAGATGATCAAATGAATGAGATTTCACTTCGGAAAAATGGAACTATGGACTTCATAAGTTTCAAGTCTCAAACCTTGATGGGTTCTCTCTCCTGTGTATGTGAAATGTTAAATATCGTGCACCTTGTCTTGAATTAGACGGTTGTTGATCCTTTTTACTGTGATCGTGACCACCGTCGCTCCTCCTCCCGATCTTTAGATTTCTTTCAATTTAGAAGATTTTCTAAGCCTTCAAAGGTTTTCGAACTTTGTTTCTCCTACGAGTCCGACTCTCGAATATCATTAACACTTATGAAAAGTGTTATCTCTTCTGATATTTGCCTTCATGAAGGTTTTGGCTTCCCGTGCACTCCTTGCATTTCAGGGATTTCGATAACTCTGATACAAAGGATTTCTTGACAAGAAATTATCCTCGCCCTCCTGGTGTTCTCCTTTTTCTCAATCCACACCTTGAAAACAAATCTTGCACAAGTTTTGAGTTCTTGCAGATGACTGTGCACACCTTGCAGCAGTCACTTTGCACTCCTTGCAAAGGGAAAGTTTTGTGCTATCTCTTCTGAGCTTCAGGACCAAATAATATCCCGTCAACACACCCCTTGCGTTCTATGTTCACACCTTGCACATGTTCAACAGAAGAGAAACAATTGAAACTTATTCTAACATTCATAGTTTCATCTACTCACAACAAAATTCATTCATTCATGAAAACAAAATAACATAGAATTGCAAACAATGTCCACACCATGCATTGGGTCAATTTTCCTCTGTTATCTTCATTCAAAAGTAAAATGGCTACAACTAAAATTCAGAAAAAGTTCCTACTAACGTGCAGCTAGCCTCATTTGGGCGTACAAAACCTCTATCTATCTCAAAGGGTTCTTATGTTTCCCCCTGACTACTTGTCTACTCCAAAACCTCATCTAACAGTTATCTTAATCCAGTCGCATTCCAGAGCAGGAGTGGAAACTCGCACTTCGCTCGAAATCGTTCAAGCATGCTTCAGAATATTTTTTGGCGTTGAGTTAAGGTGTGCTTAAAAATATTCATCGTAACTGCCATCATTGAGATTCCGAAAAGATTCCCAGGCACTGAGTGGTCCTTCTCTACATGCTCGCTAATGATCCTCCTGCATCAAAAAATTTACGTGTGTAATGGTATATGCTCGCTACTCTAAACTAAGGACATACTTTGTTATGGTTCCCAACACTTTAATCATTATGATTAATGACAAGTATATCGTTTCAAGAATATTGTTAGTGTTATGTTAATCTTGTAGCAATCTGTGTGTTAGACGATAACTATTTCGTTAGACTAAAATCTTATGTCACAATAGTATCCATATAACAGATTGTATATTAAACGTTATGCAATACGATGGATAGGTTTAGTGTTATATATTAAACGATATATTTATGTTATGGATAATGTTAGTATATAGTACCCGTGAGATAGATAATATGGTAAACAATATATGTGTAAATATGTTGATATGGATAGAGTTAAGGTTATGGTATCCATAGGATAGTTTATGTGATCAACTATATATATATATATATATATATATATATATATATACCTATTGACATGGATAGTGTCAATACTATGGAATCCATACGATAGTTTACATATTAAACTATATGAATGTATGTCATTATGGATAATTGCTAATTTTTATGGATAGACTATATGATAGTCTTTAGTCATTAGTTTATTACGCAGTGTAATTTTTTTATAGCATGACTTAACACAAACATGGTATATATTCTAAGGGCTATGATATCCCTGGTCAAAATTGTACTAAGTACAAATAAGTAAAATATTCCAAATCTAGTAGAGACAATAAATCTACTCTGCTTACAATAAAGGAAATAAAGTTGTGTTTTGATCAAATGTTGAAGAGTCAAGGAGTTTTAATGTCCCCTAACATTTTTTTTTTTCAATAAATTTGGGGTACATTACAATATGTGAAGGACCAATGATAACACAAGGTATTCAATCATATAATCGATACGCTATTGAATCGAGAAAAATTCAAACTCAAAGCAAAATGGAACCCCGAGCTTGCTTTCTATGTGCATCAACATATGTAAACATCTTTTAAAAAAAAATGATAGTCTGGATGATGATTCCCATAGAAACATATCATATATGAAGCGATCATAACTAAATTGACACATAGACACCTCTTTTAACTTGTCAAAACCCTGATCGCACTTGGTAAAACTCACACAGGTGTCTTATTATGAAATCAAGATAATGTTGGATTAAAAAAAATTATCAAGACCATAAATGAATAGAAATACAACTCTATATTGTATGAAACCACTCATTTTCTTTCTTATTTTCTCAAAAAAAATCATCACAGAAGGACCACATACATATTCGACCAAAATGATGGGTTTATAAATGAGGGAGCACATGTCTTCAAACTCCCACAATCATTAAACTGATAGCCCAAATCTTGACAATCCCTAGAAGGTGCCCGAGGAGAGAAAAGGTTGTCAGAGTATGAGTCGGTCTCTTAAAAAATTAAATGCAGAGAGGCAACGAAATCGTGTTTGTATTTTTTAAAAACACAAAGATATAATGGTCTTTAAAATCCTCATATGCATTTTCCATCGATTAATCAACCACAAAAAAAATTGTAATATTCAAAAAAAGATCCATGCTCTTCAAAACAAATATAGTCTTTTGTATTATACTTCCAAGTCTTTGACAGAATCATAAGTGAATGCCCGAGGAGAGAAGAAGGAAATTCAACTAAAACAACCCACTTGCACACAGGTGCCTCTAACCCTTTGCATAGAGGAATGAGGGTTAACTTAAATAGTGGAGGGTTGATGCAGGAGCATCGTACAAAGCCAAAAGCACACACCTAGCCAAAGGAACAACTAGACGCGCAGATGAAAAAAAGAGCACATTTTTATGAAAATGTTTTGAATTTGAAACTGAAGCATTAATGTAATAAGCTAAGGGAAGTGTAATTTCATTTATGTCTTGTATATATGAATAGATCTGGAGAAATTACTCTCGTCTTTCGGATGTAATAGACATTGAAGTTTGTTAATGTAAAGTAAGTAGATATGAATGTTAGATTAGATAGTTTAGAAGTGTAGGAGGGAAAACATATATAGACACCCTCACCCTTGTATCATTGTAACAAGAGAACAATATTATCATTCAGATTGATAAGTTGTAGAGCTGTAGAAGAGATATGTAGAGAAGAACCCATGTACAGGAACACTTGAGTTAATATATGAATCTTTGACTCAATTTTCATGGTGTTGTGATGCTTGTTGTTTACAATAGTTAAATGGTATGTTTACAGTTGATTTGTTTCTCTGTTGTGCATTTCTTTCAATGCTGTATTGCGTGTATGATTTCATGTTGAATGTATGAAGTCAGAAAGAAAGGAAGAATGAGTTTCAATTGTTTCTCTCTCTGAGGATTCCTGCAAAGAGTGTAGTGAACGTCCACAAGGTGTGCGTTGAGGAGGGTCTGAGTCTTATCTCAGAAAGCTAAGGAGAGATATTTTTGTTCTCATACTCTCAGAAGTGCAGGTGAATCATAGAGTCATGCAAGGTGTGCGCAGGTTGGTTGAGGCCTTAGAATTTATCAACTAAGGTGAAGGTTGAAGGACAACTGTTGCAAAGAGTGCACAGGGTCGAAGACTCAAATAACCAGAATTTATTTGAAAGTTTGTTGCAAGGAGTGCGAGAAGGAACCTTTTGGAAGGCTTGAGTTTGCAAGTGAAAGCTCGGGAGGGATAACACCTTTTAAGTGTTCAAAGGAAGACAGAGATCGAAACCGTCACATAGAAATCAATTTTAGGAGGGAGAATACTCGGTGGTTGGACATAAGTCATTCAATAGTGAATCGGGTGGTCAGAATTCTCCGTGGAGAGCCTGCGAAGTCACGAGGATCGTAGGATCCAGTGGAGTTGTATGCATGGTGTGAGGCCTTCATGAAGGAAGTGAAAAGTAGCGAGAGTCGTTGGATTTGGCAGAGTTGCAAGGTGGTTAGAGGCCGGTGAAACCCATCACTGAGGATGTGAGGGTCAATATGATTCGTTGATCTCATTTCAACCGACATCATTGGATCATTTCATGAACTCAGGGTTCGTGAGTTTGGAGGCCAGACCAAATTCTTGGTTTGTATGAAGTTTCGAGTTGCAAGGAGCAGGGGAAGGAGATCCAGACCGTTGGATCCTAGCCACTGGAGAACCATTCGATCAAAACCTTCATGTGGTATTGCATATCGCGAACTTGAGGGTTGAAAGAATTGTATTTTGACTGCAAAAGTAGCGTAGTGCCGAGCGCCGAGGGTTCAGGCAAACATGTGGCACATCCATTAGGTGGGGACCACGTGATTGAAAGGTGGCGTAACAACAAGCGCCAAAAAAAAGGTGGAAGCGGGTCACAAGTGGTGGACACACGTCACCTAGGAAAGGAGTCAACTCATTGTTGACTTACCATGTCTCGTGGATTCGCAAAGGAGGAACACGAGTGCTCAACACTCCAACTCGTGAACTCGTGAGTTGCGAGTCATGCTAGAAACTTAGTCCTAGCTGGTGGTTATGTGTGGGAGGCGCTAACAAGGAGGAACCATACCCGTATTGTCATCTCAGGTATCGGAGGGTTGGAAAAGAGGAGTCGAGGGTCTTCGACTCAAAAACTCACGAGTTGCAAGTTGCGAAAAGTGCTTGTGCTAAGGCCCAGTTGTGGTCACATGGTAATGTAAGGCTCATGCCTAGTGTTAAGTTACACAGGGCGGGTGTTCATAAAATACCTATGGATTCGTTGAAGGTTCCAGAAGGGAACCAAAGGAGCCACTTCGGCTCGAGAAGAATTAGAACAATCCTGTGTGGATCCTGGCCCGAGGAAGGGGGTCTGTGTCAGAGTGTACAGAGAATACTTAGTTGTTGGACATAAGTCATTGAGTAGTGAATCAAGCGGTCAAAATTCTTCGTGGAGAGATCGCGAAGTCACGAGGACCATAGGATCTAGTGGAGCCATATGGATGGTGCGAGGCCTTCATGAAGGAAGTGTGAAGTAGTGAGAGTCATTGGATTTGGCAGAGTTGCAAGGTGGTTAGAGGCTGGTGAAACCCATCACCTAGGATGTGAGGGTTAATATGAGCCATTGATCTCATTTCAACCCACGTCATTGGATCATTTCTCAAACTCGGGGTTCATGGGTTTGGAGGCCAGACCAAATTCTTGATTTGCGCAAAGTTATGAGATGCGAGGAGCAGAGGAAGGAGATATAGACCATTGGATCCAAGCCACGAGAGAACCGTTGGATTAGAACCTCCGTGTGGTATCACGTATCACGAACTCGAGGGTTGAAAGAATTGGATTTCGAATGAAGAAGTCCCGAAACGTTGAGGGCTCGGGCGAACATGTGGCACATCTGTTAGGTGGGGACCACATGATTGATAGGTGGTGTAACAACAAGCACCCAGAAAAAGGTGGAAGCGGGTGACAGGTGGTGGACACACATCACCTGGGAAAGGAGTTAACTCATTGTTGACTTACCATGTCTCGTGGATTTGCAAAGGAGGAACATGAGTGCTCAACACTCCAACTTGTGAACTCGTGAGTTGCGAGTCGTGATAGAAAATTATCCCTAGCTAGTGGTTATGTGTGGGAGGCGCTAACAAGGAGTAACCATACCTGTATCGTCATCTCGAGTATTGAAGGTTTGGAAGAGGAGTCGAGGGTCTTCGACTCACGAACTCGCGAGTTGCGAGTTGCGAAAAGTGCTTGCGCTAAGGCCCATTTGTGGTCACATGGTAATGTAAGGCTCATGCTTGGTGTTAAGTTACATAGGGTGGGTGTTCATAAAATACATGTGGATTCGTTGAAGGTTCCAGCAGGGAACCAAAGGAGTCGCTTCGGCTCGAGAATAATTAGAACGATCCTGTGTGGATCTTGGCCTGAGGAAGGGGGTTTTCATTAGAGTGGTATCAGATATTAGAACAAATTTATTACTTTATGTAGCAGAGAAAAGGGAGGAAATTTTGCAACCATGCCGCAGAGAAGAAGATTCAGGAAAATACATGATCCAGTAAAGGAAAGAGAAACGTCGAGAAGAAGAGACAGGCAAATACCTGATCCAACAAGGGAAAGAGAGATGCATGAATTACGTGTCAGGATTGATGCTATGGAGACAACACAGAGGTTCACAGTCAACGTTGGGGATATTAGCGAGGCTAAAAGTGAAAATGACCCTGAAAACAAAGAAGTTGCATTCAAAGATGCTACCAAAGAATGCCTATTTAGGGATGTTGCAAAGATAGGTGCTAGAGAAAAAATGGGCATTCCAGTGTATGAGGGAAACTTGGATGTTGAAGAAATTCTAGACTGGATTAGAGCTCTAGACAAATACTTCGACTATGAGGATGTTGAGGAAGACAAGAAAGTCAAACATGTCGTTACTAGACTTAAAGGGCATGAAACATTGTGGTGAGATGAACTGCAGGCTGACAGATGTTGCAAGGGCAAGTAGAAAATCAAAAGCTGGGATAGAATGGTTGCAAAGATGAAAGCCAAATTTATACCCAGGGATTATCAAATCACTATGTTTCGGAGGATGCAGAATTATAGATAGAAGCTGATGTCAGTGAAGGAATACAATGAATAATTCTACAATATAAACATCAGAGAAGGTCATTGGGAAAGCGATGATGAAAAAGTTGTCAGGTACATGAATGGTCTGTGATATGACATTCAATATGAGATGAGCATGCTTACCTTTAGAAATGTGGAAGATTCTTATCAGATAGATCTAAAAGATGAAGAGAAGTTGAGTCGGAAGCAAGTTCAAAGAGGCCAAGGCAGAAGTCAAGCCAGAGGAAAAACAATTGCACAAGACAGAACTCAGAGACCTAAAGAAGAGGGGAAGAAACCTCAACCTCAACCTAAGAGAGGAGGAAGTTCACAGGGAAGGTAGTATGCCGATAGAAATACTTTTCCTCAAGCCAGAGGAAGAGAAAGAGGTAGGGGAGGTGAAGTGAAATACTTTGTCTATGGAAATATCGGACATAAATCCTATGAGTGTCCAGATAAGAAAAAATATGGTGGTGAAACTCACATTGTCGAAGCTCAAGGACAGAATGTTGAGGCAAAGAACGTTGAGGGCAGAAGATCTTTGATGATGAGGAAAGTTCTCTTGAAGCAAGAGAAGGAGACAGAGAACCCAACCCAAAGAAACAGTTTGTTTCGGACTACTTGAAAAACTAAGGATATAGTATGCAAGGTCATAGTGGACAGTGGTAGCACAGAAAATCTTGTATCTACAAAGATGATAGAAAAGCTAGAGCTGGAGACTGTTGTACATCGAAGCCCATACAGAGTTTCGTGGCTACAAAAAGGATATCAATTAAATGTCACTAAACAATGTTTAGTTGAATTTAAAATACGAGGATATATAGATGAAATATTATGTGATGTCATTCCCATGGATGTTTGTCATCTATTGCTAGGTAGACCATGTCAATATGATAGAAACCTGGTTCATGATGGGATAAAGAACACGTACACCCTAGAAAAAAATGGTAGGACTCACATGTTGCTACCAATTAAGGATAAAGAGGTGAAAACATAAATGAGCAACACTGTAATTCTCATGAGTGGGAAGGAACTTATTAATGAGGTTAAGAACAAGGAAGACACATAATTTATTGTGGTCAGGAAGCCCAGAATTGTTCTGACCAGTACGAGAATAGATGATCTACCAGAAGAAATCCAGGAGTTGTTGGAAGAGTTTGCTGATATAGTAGTGGATGAACTACCTTGTTCGTTGCCACCTATCAGGAGTATAAGTCATCATATCAATCTTATACCTAGAGCTATTTTACTGAGCAAAGAAGTGTACAGATTGACACCGCAGGAAAATCAAGAAGTTAAGAGACAGGTCGAGGACTTAATGGACAAAGGATTGATTTGGGAGAGCTTGAGTCCATGCATTGTTCCGATAGTGCTAAGCCCAAAGAAAGATGGAGGCTGGAGAATGTGTACAGACTCAAGGGAAATCAATAAGATTACCATCAGATACAGGTTTCCATTGCTAAGGATGGATGACTTGATGGATTGCTTGAGTGGAGCAATATTTTTTTCAAAGATTGATTTGAAAAGTGGGTATCATCAAATTTGAATGAGAGAAGGTGATGAATGGAAGAAAACATTCAAGACGAATGAGGGGCTGTATGAATGGCTTGTCATTCCATTTGGCTTAACGAATGCACCTAGTACTTTCATGAGGTTGATGAATGAAGTCCTGAATGATTTCATTGGGAAATCCGTCATTGTATATCTTGATGATATACTAATTTTTAGAAAAACAGAAGCAGAACACTTAAAACATTTAGTTGCAGTGATGAGAAGATTACAGTAAGAGAAATTTTTTATCAATGTGAAGAAATCGTCATTTATGAGGACATAACTCATTTATTTGGGTTTTGTTATCTCTGCAAATGAGTTGAAGATGCATCTGGAAAAGATAAAGGCGATTAAGGATTGTCCATCGCCGAAGAGTGTATTTGAAGTACGAAGCTTCCATGGTTTGGCTAGCTTCTATAGGAAATTCATCTGAAACTTCAGTGGAATTAGCGCACCAATGATGGATATGGTGAATAAAAGACAAATCTTTTCATTGGGTGGAGGAAGCAGAGAAGAGTTTCAATCTGCTGAAGAAGACGATCACTGAGCAACCAATTCTGGTTTTTCCATATTTTAGCAAGACATTCCAGGTCAGGTGTGACAAGAGTGTATTTGCAGTTGGAGCGGTCTTAAGCCAAGATGAAAAACTAAATGAAGCGAAGATTAAGTACTCCACATATGACAAATAATTCTACACAGTCATACAAGCGCTAAAGAAATGGAGACACTATTTGGTTCCCAAGGAGTTTGTTTTGTACAACGATAATCACACTTTACAATTCGTGACTCGATAGGAGAATTTGAACCAAAAACTTGCTAAATGGGTTGAATACATGCAAAATTTTTACTTTTGTGACTAAGCATATTTCTAGAACTGCTAGCAAAGTTGTTGATGCTTTGAGTAGTAAATGTTTGCTTATGCAGGAATTCAGAGTCAAGACTTTGGGTTTTGATAACCTTAAAGAAATGTACAGGGATGAACCAGATTTTAAAGAGGCATATGAGGCACCTGAGAATCCAATTCTCAGGGACATAAGCCAATGGACTGAATACATGATCCAAGATGGATTATTGTTCAGGGGAAATCAGCTATGTATTCCAAAATGCTCCATGAGGGAGAATTTGTTGAAGGAAAAACATAGTGGAGGATTGGCCAGACATTTCGATCATGACAAGACGTTCTCAATGTTGAATGGCTCATATTTTTGGCCATGGATGAGAACAGATGTCTAGAAATTTGTGGATAGGTGTAGAATTTGTCATGAAATAGGGGAAAAAGGCAAAACGCAGAATTATACGAACCATTTCCCATACTTGAAAGGCCATGGGACACAGTGAGCATGGATTTTGTATTGGGACTACCAAGGACATAGAGAGGATATGATTCGATCTTTGTGGTAGTCGATAGATTTTCAAAGATGGCACATTTTATACCATGCCAAAAAACCAGCAATGCAACTCATATTGCGAACCTGTTTTTCAAGGAAGTCGTCAGACTTCACAGTTTTCTAAAGAGTATCATTTTTTATCAAGATACCAAGTTCGTAGGACATTTATGAAGGACCTCATGGAAGAAGTTGGGGACAAGTTTGTCTTTCATCTCGACGTATCATCCTCATATGGATGGACAAATAGAGGTCGTAAATAGGAGCTTGGGAGATTTTCCAAGGAGCTTAGTGGCTAAACACCACAGTCAGTGGGATCACCTTCTTCCATTAATGAAATTCACTTACAATGATTCACTCAATAAAAGCACAGGGAAAAGTCCATTCTAGATTGTATATGGAATGTGGCCAAGGGGAGTTTTTGAATTGAAAGATTCGGAACACAATGAATTCAGGAGTGCTAGTGTAGAGGACTTTGCAAAAGGAATGAAGGAGCTTCATATCCGAACCAAGGAGAGATTGTAGAGTTCAAGTCAAGAATACAAGTAGAGAGCAGATCAAGACAGATGAGAACTTCAATTTGAAGTTGGTGATCTGATTCTTGCGCATATGAGGAAGGAGAGGTTCCCAAGGGGAACATATAACAAATTGAAGATGAAAAAGATTGGAACATGCAAAGTCATAAGGAAATTTGGGGCAAACGCATAAGAGATTGAATTACCTGAAGGGGTCAGCATCTCACCAATATTCAATGTTGTGGATTTGTACCCTTACAAAGCTAAATAAGCAGGAGAAGAAGATGAGTAAGAATAAGTTCAATGGGAAAAATAAATGCCTATAGATGAAAATCCGCAGATGGAAAGCATGATTGACAAGAGGATTAGCAGAAAGACCAGGAGAAAGGAGTATTTTGAATACTTGGTCAAGTGGAAGGGACATCCAGTTGAAGATGCCAGTTGGGAGGATGAAGCAACAATTCAAAAGCATGGACAGACCGTGCAAGAGCTCATGAACATGAGTTCATGAAAATTTTCAAGCGAGGGAGTATGATGCAGGAGCATCGTACAAAGCCAAAATCACGTGCCTAGCCAAAGGAACAATTGGATGCAGAGATGAAAAAAAGAGAACGTTTTTATGAAAACATTTTGAATTTGAAACTGAAGCATTAATGTAATAAGCTAAGGGAAGCATACTTTCAATTATGTCTTGGAGATATGAACATATCTGGAGAAATTACTCTCGTCTACAGGATGTAATATGCATTTAAGTTTGTTAATGTAAAGTAGGTAGATATGAATATTAGATTAGATAGTTTAGAAGTGTAGGAGGGAAAACAGATATAGACACCCTCACCCTTGTATCATTGTAACAAGAGAACAATATTATCATTTAGATTGATAAGTTGTAGAGATGTAGTAGAGAGCTGTAGAGAAGAACCCATGTGCATGAACACTTGAGTTAATATATGAAACTTTGACTCAATTTTCATGGTGTTATGATGCTTGTTGTTTACAATAGTTAAATGGTATGTTTACAGTTGATTTGTTTCTCTATTGTGCATTTGTTTCAATACTGTATTGTGTGTATGATTTCATGTTGAATGTATGAAGTCAGAAAGAAAGGAAGAATGAGTTTCAATTGTTTCTCTCTCTGAGGATTCCTGCAAAGAGTGCAGTGAACGTCTGCAAGGTGTGCGTTGAGGAGGGTTTGAGTCTTATCTCAAAAATCTCAGGAGAGATATCATTGTTCTCATACCCACATAAGTGCAGGTGAATCACAGAGTCGTGCAAGGTGTGCACAGGATAGTTGAGGCCATATGATTTATCAACTAAGGTGAAGGTTGAAGGACTACTACTGCAAAGAGTGCATAGGATCGAAGACTCAAATAACCAGAATTTATTTGAAAGTTTGTTGCAAGGAGTTCAAGAAGGAACATTTTGGAAGGCTTGAGTTTTCAAGTGAAAGCTCAGGAAGGATAACACCTTTGAAGTGTTCAAAGGAATATGGAGATCGAAACCGTCACATAGAAATCAATTTCAGGAGGGAGAATACTAAGTCGTTGGACATAAGTCATTGAGTAGTGAATCAAGCGGTCAAAATTCTCCATGGAGAGCTCGCAAAGCTGTGAGGAACGTAGGATCCAGTGGAGCTATATGGACGGTGCAAGGCCTTCATGAAGGAAGCACGAAGTAGCGAGAGTCATTGTATTTGGCAGAGTTGTAAGGTGGTTAGAGGCTGGTGAAACCCATCACCCAGGATGCGAGGGTCATTATGAGCCGTTGATCTCATTTCAACCCACGTCGTTGGATCATTTCGCGAACTCGAGGTTCGTGAGTTTAGAGACTAGACCAAATTCTTGGTTTGTGCGAAGTTCTGAGTTACAAGGAGTAGGGGAAGGAGATCCATACCATTAGATCCAAGCCACGGGAGAACCGTTGGATCATAACCTCCACGTGGTATCACGTATCATGAACTCAGGGGTTGAAAGAATTGGATTTTGACTACAGAAGTCACGAAGTGTCAATCGCCAAGGGCTTGGGTGAACATGTGGCACATCCGTTAGGTGGGGCCACGTGATTGACAGCTGGCGTAACAACAAGTGCCCAGAAAAAGGTGGAAGTGGGTGACAGGTGGTGGATAGACGTCACCTGGGAAAGGAGTCAACTCATTGTTGACTTACCGCATCTCGTGGATTCACAAAGGAGGAACATGAATTCTCAGCACTCCAACTCGCGAACTCGTGAGTTGCGAGTCGTAATAGAAACTTATCCATAGCTAGTGGTTATGTTTGTGAGGATCTAACAAGGAGGAACCATACCTGTATTGTCATCTCAGGTATCGAAGGCTTGGAAATGAGGAGTCGAGGGTGTTCAACTCACAAACTCGCAAGTTGCAAGTTGCAAAAAGCTCTTGCGCTAAGGTCCAGCTGTGGTCGCATGGTAATGTAAGGCTCACACCTGGTGTTAAGTTACACAGGGCAGGTGTTCATAAAATACTTGTGGATTCATTGAAGGTTCCAATAGGGAAACAAAGGAGCCACTTCAGCTCGAGAAGAATTGGAACGATCCTGTGCGAATCTCGGGCTGAGGAAGGGGTTCTGCATCAAGGGTACTCAAAACACATAGAGACAATGTCTCTTTCCAACAATGAAGTGGTTGATAACCTACGACAACAATTGACAGTGAGGAAACACAACATGTTTTGTGAAATAACTCCAAGATATAGCTCGTATCAATTCAATACCCATACAGGTCTGCATTAATATTTGGGTCAACCAAGACTAGACCTTTGTAAAGATTTTTATGAAGATATAGTAAAGAACGGTCCATCAACAACAGTTTGGGATTTAGATAACAAAATCACCCAATAGTCGATAGTTTCCCTACAACTGGATCAATACTACAACAACGACTGGGAGGAAAAATGAGTTAACAACCACTAATACATAGAATGGTGTTTAAAAACCCTCAACCATCAAACTCAGAGCTTGATTTCACCATTGTCACCATTATTCCACAGAGAACCATCATAAAAGATAACATTTACTGAGAAAATAACCAATGTGCAACCTTTATATTCAATAATACCCATTATTATTCTTACAATTATGAACATTTTGTAGTCATCCCAGCGGAACATAACACCATATTTACACACAGTCAAAAAAATCAAGATAACACAGAATCCATGCATTCCCGAGCCACCATTTGATTCATGAAATGGAGATTCCATCATGGATGGAAGTTTAGAGCCATACCTGTGAGGAAATCGTTTCAATGGTGAACTTGTTGAGTTTTCCCTTGCCAATCCCGAAAACGTGGAGATTCACAATTAACAGAGAAAAAATGAAACAATGCAACAATGCTAGGGTGATGGGACATAAGCAGGTTTGGAGTGATGTGAAATAAATGCACGTCGCTTTCTCACCTGACCCCATTTAATTCCATGTACAAGATAACCCAATAAACATAACATCCACCATTAAATGAAACAATATAACCAATACATAATCAATGCCCATCCATCGTAAGATTTGAGACCATATCTATTGCATAGTGCGCCACTTGAGATATATCATATATACATTAATCTCTTGCAATAACTCCAACGATAATCAAATATCAATGTTTCTATGCATGCCTCCATTAGACTTAAATAAAATTTGCATAGTCCTTTAATCAAACACATAATATAATATCTAGGTTGTCCATTATCACAAGGTCTATACATAATCCTTTTGTCATAGCTTTATTTGACATTTGCATGTAGTTTTTTTACCATAGTTTTAGAATTTTTCCATAATTTCTTTTCTTTTGTTGAGCTAGCTCCCATTTAATTATCCCTTGCATATATGTGTATAAGTAATCAATATATGAATTAGTAACAAGGTTATAACACACAATTAAGAACACACAATGTCTAGTTTCGAAGACCAGTAACATTAGATCAAGAAGATATAAATCAAAATGATTATGCAACAGGGGGAAGTGAGTGGATTTAAGGGAAAAATGACCCAGGATTTGGGAATAACTCATGGAAAGTGTTAAGTATGAGGGGGTTCATCCCTGTAAACATAATCATTCAATTAATCATATAAAAGTTTTCTTGACTTCAAGGAGAAAAAATTTCTGATATGCTCTTTTGAATCTTGAAATGGATGGAAGAAAAGGAAAGGAGAAGAGCGATAAAACCAACTATCTTATAAAACAATTGTTGAAGTAGATAATAATTTCAATGATGATTCCAAGGGGAACATCATGATAGTTGTGTAACTTGATTGTTATTGATTAACAATACTTTGTAGAATAACGTCGTTGTGGAAAATCTGATACAACATTTTATTTTGATGATAAATGAAGTCAAATAAAAAAAATAGCAAGAAATGTCATGGCAGAAATGAAAAAAAAATCAGAATAAAATGACAAAAATGTAAAATTGAAGAAAAAAAATCAAACTATTATACAAAAAACATTCCATACAGTATTAAACTTTTCAAGTTTTTTCCACGTAATGCTTTAAGTGGGAACCACTAGTGTTATAGAAAAACAATATCTCTTGTAAATCCTTTAGAATGTAAGAATTTGTGCCTCGGATAAAAGCGATTTTAAAAGGACCCAACCATAATTTTTGGAACTTTGAATGCCTTCCTCTATCAACATGAGTTGAATCCCACAACAATACCTTCTCATTGATTTTAAATTTGAAAACCTTGACACTTTTGTTGAAATATCTTTTAATGGTCTATTGTATTCTTTTTATATTATCCAAGGCAAACGTCCTTTTCTCCTCTAAAGCCAAAAGTGCATTCATTCTTTGAGAAAAATTAGAAGAATTTAATTATTCGACTTGTATCATTAACCTTAGAGAGGAAATTTCTAACTCAGTAGGAAGAATGGCTTATTGACCATAAACAAGATGGAAAGGAGTGCAAGCAGTTCTCACCTTGGTGGTAGTGCGATCTGCCCAAAGGGCATAAGTGAGGAAAGTGTTCCATTGACGAGGTTTATATTCAATGAGCCTCTTGATAATTCTTACCAGATTCTTGTTGGTAGACTTGGCCTACCCATTACCTTGGGGATAATAAGCTAATGAGGTAAAAAATTTAGCCCCCAACTTAGCTAAAAGTTGGGTCATCTTAGCAGAAATAAAGGCAGGGCCACTATCTGTAATAATTTCCAAAGGAATTCCAAATCTAGAAAAGATATTAGTTTCAATAAAATAAATCACCTTCTCATCCTATGAATGTTTGAGTGGGACAACTTCAATCCATTTCATAAAATAGTTTGTGGCTACCAAGATAAAGACTTGTCCTACTGAAGATGGATGATTAATAGGACCAATAAAGTCCAAACCCCATTTTGAAAAAGGAAAGTAAGGGAGGACAGGTTTTAAAGGCATAGAGGAAAGATGTTCTTTCCCAACAAATTTTTTGCACTTGTCACAAGATCTCAAAAAATTATAAGAATCACAAAAGATTGAAGGCTAATGGTACCCTTACCTGATAATCTTAAAACTGGTGGTTCGAAAAAGTGACCTCCTACATGATTAAAAAAATTCGAAGAACCATGAGTTTCTTGTAACAATTTATGTGCTTCCTCATTGTTCACAGAACAAAGTAACATACCATTAACAAATATTCTAAACAAGAATTATCCTATAATGAAATATCTAGCAGATTCGAGGTGGAGCCTTCTTATTTGATGAGTGTCTAAGTTATATGGAAATATTTTATTTTCCAATTAGTAAACCAAATATTTATACTAAGGATGTTCAGACACAGGAAGGATTTGACTGTCAATGTAAAATAGTGTTGATAGAGAGCTATCGTGCTCATCAATTTATTCTTTCATTTTAGCATGTTGAGATAAGTGAAGGGATAAGTCACATCCCTTGATAGTTTTAGAAGTCATGATGGTTATATCATGCTCCTGAATCTTGGCAAGCCAATGTGCAAGCTTTCCTGAAAGATAGGTCTGTGAGATTAAAAACTTGACAACATGTAAAGGGACTTTTACCAGCGTATGCTTACCTAATATAAAGTGGCGAAACTTTTCAATAGCCTTAACAAGAGTGAAATAATTCTTTTTAACAAAAGAATATTTAAACTCATTATTAGACAACCTTTGACTCATGTAAGCCACTGGTTTTTCATTACCTTGGTCATCACATTGAAGGAGGATAGCATAAACTACTTCCTCTGTGGCATTAGTATATATCATAAATTCTTTCCCAAAATTCAGCTTCGCCAAAACCAATGTAGAACTCATTTCTTTCTTAATCCCTAGGAAATAATGTTCGACATCATCTTTCCAAGAAAAGGAACGATATTGCTTAAGGAGATTGTGAATTGGCTTGACCATTATAGAAAAATCAGGAACAAACCTATGGAGGAAATAAATAACACCCATAAAATCTTGAACCTCCTTCTTGGAAGTAGGATTAGGAATATTTAGGATAGCAGTAATCCTTTCGAGATCAATGCTTATTCCCTAATCCGAGACAATTTGTCCAAGGATCTTTCCATTGCTAATGCCGAAAATAGACTTAGATGCATTTCAAGAAATTCCAAATTTTCTGCATGGCATGAGAATATTTCTAAGATTTCCAAAAAGATTTGATCGGTTTTTAGAATACACAGTTAAGTTATCAAGATAAATATGAATAATTTTACCGATCAAATCATCTAAATCTAATTGCATAACCCTTTGAAAAGTGGAACCTTCATTAGATAAGGCAAAAGGCCTACTTTCATAAGAAAAAGTTCCCCAACGAGTAATAAAAGTGGTTTTAAATCTATCTACCCTTTTCACCTTGATTTGATTATAACTAGAAAAACCATCAAGTAAGGACATCATCTATGACCCTACAACTTGCTGCAAAATAATTTCCATATTACAGAGAGGAAAATGGCCTTTAACACTGGCCCTATTAAATGCATGAAAATCAACGCATAATCTGATCTGACCTGTTGCTTTCCGAACGGGAACCAAATTAGAAAGCCACTCAGAGTACTTAACAGGGAAAATTATCCCAACGTTCAAGAGTTTTTCCAACTCCTTCTGAATAGTTTCTTCCAGTGAAGGGTTAGTGGGTCTCTTTTTTTACCTAATTGGTTTTATTTCTTCCTTGATAGGGATGGATTGTAGTATAATAGTAGGATCAAAACCACGAATATCCTCATAAGACTAAGAAAAAACATCTTGAAATTCACCAAGAAACTTAGTGAACTTCAATTTTTCTTCATCAGAAAATTAGGCACCTATTTTAACATTATTTGGAGACTCGGGTGTTCCAATGTAAAAGGAAATGGTTTCACCCACTTTCCTTTTTGACTCCTATTCTTTATTTTTTACTTTGTTCCCTACATCACTCGATGAAAATGAACTTTCTATAGGATTCAAGCCCTTATGAATTTTGTTACCTTCCATTCATATGATTTCCTTAGGATTATAAGGTTCATTTTGAATGAAAGCATATATGCTCTCATCACTAGGAAAGACCTGCCATGACTCTATATTTTTTTTGATATCTAGACGATACAAAGATTGAAAGGTGCAATCGAGTCTTTGTGGTAGAATTTTCCGAGTACGAGAGGTTTCAAAAACAACTAACCTCTCAGTCATTGAATTCAATTCCCTTTTAACATGAGTGACGTTGAAATATAGAAAGTTCGAACTCAGTGCCAAAACATTTTAGGTGTAACGTTTCATTAACTTGTTTCTAGGAGAATATATCTTATGTACAAGGTTTAAAACAAGTTCGGAATCCCTAAAACCTATAATGTGACCACAACCTAGATTATAGGAATTTCCAATGCCTAGCAGTAACGCTTCAAATTCAGTGACATTGTTTGTGCAAGAAAACTCTAACCTATAGGAAAAGTTATGAATTTTACACACAAGAGAGTACAAGATAATACTAGCTTTGTTTCTTTCAATGGAGCATGAACCATCAAATTTCATATGCCACATCCCATCCTCTATGTCAATTTGTTCCAAGGGAGTGTTATCCTCATCAACAAAGATGGAGTACACTCCTAGGTCCTCTTCCATATAATTCACATTAGGTTCTGGGATGTTTTCTATATAAGGTGAAACTCTCCCCTCCCTTAAGAATATGATGTTTTTACCATTTTGAGGAATGGATAAGTGTGTCTCGTTGAGTGAGAGGTATACACAGGTCAAATCTTACCAATCTCTTCCTAATATGATCGAGTAATTACTTACTGGCATAGCTATTACTTGAATATTAAGGGTTGTCCTTATTCTAGGTTGCGCACACAAAACCAAGGTCACGTCCTTGATTTCACCTATGGTAATTTGTTGCAAACTATTATAAGAGAGCATTCTTTTGGAATTTTCATTTGTACAGAACAATCCTAGCTCTTCCATAATAATTTTCAACACTACACTTGGGCTCAAACCGCCATCAATGAGACAACAATGGGAAATCTTGTCCATAATATTACATAAATATAAAACAAGGATTTTTTTACAGGGTGCCTAAAGTTATGTACACCTACTTTATTTACAATTGAATCCTCTTCGTCTACCTCTTCAAAGAGATTGGCTACAATGGAATATTTTCCTTCCATAAAATGTTTTAGATGCTTTTGTTGCTCATGGATGAAAACCATGTCCAGGAGGGTATCATCCTCTTTTATATTAGCGAATTGGTTGACAATGTTGTATTTGGAAGAAGGAAAAAGGAAGGTAGTTCCTTTATTGTAAGGAGATTTAGAAACATGAACAATACCAGCTGGTGAAGATGAGCTAGGGTTGGAAGAAGTGAAAGGAAGATCATATTTACCTTTTGGAGCATAGTATTTATTACTAGTATTTATGATCATAATATCCTTTGGCTCTGCAATGTCTAGGACAACAATGGTAGTTTCAGGTATTTTACCAAATATTTTATCTTTGGAACTCTTCTTCACTTCACATGTACTTTCCTCATGGTGTTCCTCACAAAAGTTATGCCAACTATGAGGACTGATAGATTTAGGTTGAAATTTATTTTCATTAAGATTCTTTAAGGATGGTGAAGAAGAAGATGAGGCCCCAGGGGTAAGAGAGGGGACATTTCCTTTCCTCTCATATGCTACAATTTGATTATTCATGTCTTGTAAAATTTGTAAGAGTGCATACATATATGTCTGTTCAACTGTGTCTCCCTTAGGAAGACTTGTTCTTTCAAGTTGTTCTTCATACACTAAACAAGTATGCAGAGCGGAACCAAGGTTATCAATGACCTTTTCCTCAATCCTATGATAGTAGGAGGAAGGTAATGCATTATAGTAATGCATGAAAGAGGATTGGTTCCGAGGGATAATGAGTTCAGGGGTTTGGTTGTATAATTTGGTGAAACACAAATTGAAGTACTTGATAGTTTCACCATCCTTATAAACGATGTTATTGTACTCCTGTAACTGCTCGGCTAGGATTTTGGATTTCCCATAGGTATATTTGAACCAATAAACTAACTCCTCCCAAGTATAAATAATGTTAGGAATAAGTTCAAAGAAATCGGTCCCAACCTTCCCTTCAAAGGAATTCACAAATAAGCGCATACAAATGTCGTTGTCATTGGCTCCTATGTTTTGACAGGAATTAGAAAATGCCACCAAGTGTTCATTCTTAGTGATCGTGCTATTCCCTAGAAACCTAGAGACATGATATTTGAATTTAGTAAGTGGATGAGTAGTAGGTGCTAGGTTAAGAGGGGAGAAAACATGCCACAGACTAGTTGTAGCATCTTCTTCAAACTGAAAAATCCCATACTTTTTAATGACTTTGGATGGGTTTGTAGTGGATTGAACAGGTACTTGGTGACTATATAAGATACCAATCAATGAGGAGGATGAAGGTTTATATGAATAAGAACCTCCAATGACCCCATATCCACCACTAGATTCCATCTTGTGAATGATCGGTAAGGGAGAGAAAGAAGAACTAGTTGAATAAGACAAAGTTCTCCTTAGAGTACTTTGTTGGGTTGAAAAAATAATGTTTCTCCTTCCTATTTTAGCAATAGGATTAATATCATGGGATAAACCTCTTCTTATCCTGGAGATAGAAGGGTTTAAGTAAATGAAAAGAAGAACCAAAGTGTAGGAAAAAGAAAGATAAAGGTGATTCCTAGGTTGTCTTTGCCTAGCTTTCCAATGTTCTTGGACACTTATGTCTTGTTCAATTGTTTCCCATGAGTGTTCAAGCTCAACCTGGTTATTAGGGGTTTCTAATATGGTATTAGAAAATGTTAAAGCAATGTTGGTATGATCTTTAAGACCAAGTTCAATATTGGGTTGCCTTGCAATAGGTACAGTCATGAAGAAATGAAATAGTCAAAGAAAAGATATAAAAAATATAAATATTTTCAATGGAAAGAAAGTATAAAATCAACCAGAGTGATATGGAAGATCTCCCTAGTATGGTTTCCAAATAAATGTTGAGGAAAAGATATGAAATTATCTTACTCAAGCATTTTTGGATCTTGCTTGGCGAAGGCAAGATAGTTGGGAATGTTACCCTATGTTTATAGCCTCAAAACTGTTCCCAATCCACAAGTATTAATTACAAGGGCTTAGGATGATTTTTCGAATAAAATATTGTTGCAAAAATATAACATTTTTTATACAATGTTCTAAATATATTAGATTGCAAAAGAAAATGTGGAGATCAAAATAAAAAATACCAAGTCACATATGAACACAGATGAGATAGAATAGCAATTGCTTTATTTCATTCCAAGAAATCAAAAGAATTGTTCTCTTTACAAAATCCATGTGGGGGGCATGGACCAAGGTAAAAATTAGATATCCCCGATGAAAACCATACAAAAGGACTTTGATAAGAAGTAAAAATCGAACTTTAAAATCTGGATCAACTTGCCATAGACTGCTTCCCACTTGACTCTGCACAATATCCTTTATCAGTCATGAAATTTAATTCATAAACAGACAAGTCTACAAAAACTATCAAAGATAAATCAACACCTATGAAAACAACCATCTGAATGGTATGATTCGGCTTTGAACCTTGTTGTCTACAATATGACCCTCCTATCATAAAAGAGAATTAGGCCTTTGATGAATTGAAGAATGAATGAAAACTGAACTATCTCAATAAAACTTAAGAGAAAACATTAGTATTGATGCAGGAGAATTGAACAAAGCCAAAATCACGCACCTAGCCAAAGGATCAGCTGGACACACAGATGGAAAAAGAGCATGTTTTTATGAACAAAGTTTTGAATTTTGAACTTAAAAGAATTGATGTAATATTTAGGAAGAAGGCATACTTTGCATTTATACCTAGGAGATATGAATAGATCTGGGGGGATTACTCCCATCTGTCAAATTGTAATAGTCATTTAATTATGTTGATGAAAGTAGGTAGATTGGAATTAAGAGATTAGACAGTTTAGAGTGTAGGAGGGAAAACGGATATAGACACCCTCACTCTTGTATTATTGCATCATTAGCACAGAAGAAAGAAAAAAAGAGCCGTAACAGACAGTTGTAGAGAAGAACCCATGTACAAGAGTATTTGAGTTAATATATGAATCTTTGACTCATATTTCATGGTGTTATGATGTTTGTTGTTTACGTATGCTGAATTGTATGCTTACAGTTGATTTATTCTCTCTGTTATGCCTTTGTTGTTATTTTGTTTTGAATGTATGATTTCTTGTTGAATGTATGAATTCTGAGAGAGGAGACGAATGAGTTTCAATTGTTTCTCTTCCTGAGAGAGTTCCTTCAAGGAGTGCAGTGAATTTCCGCAAGGTGTGCATTGATGAAGGTTTGAGTTTTATCTCAGAAAGCTCAGGAAGGATACCATTGTTCTCATTCCAATAGAAGAGCAGGTGAAGCACATAAGCCATGGAAGTTGTGCGTAGGAGCTAGTTGAAGCCTTAGAATTTATCAACTAAGGTTGAAGAGTGAAAGACTACTATTGCTGAGAGTGCACATATTCGAAGAATCAAATACACATAAGTATTTGAAAGATTTCCGCAAAGAGTGCGTGCAGGAGTCCTTTCAAGACTTGAGGTTGCAATAGAAATCTCAGGAGGATCAACAGCTTTGAAGTATTCAAAGGAATATGGGGAGTTGAATCATCACACAAAATTTTAAGTTCCATCGAAAGAACATTGGCTCGTTTCACAAAGACTCATTGAGTGAATCAGATGGTCGAAATTCTCCGTGGAGAACTCGTGAAGTCACAAGGACCGTAGGATCCAGAGGAGTTGCAGGGTGGATAAGGGTTAGACAAACCCATTACGTTGGTTTCAAGATTCAACATTGACCATTGATCATGACCATCGAGTCGTCAAGATCATTTTGAAAAATCAGGGTTTGCAAGTCTGGAGTGCAAGCCAAATCCCTTGGTCACTCGAGCTTCTGAATCGTGAAATGGATTATCATGTGTGAAGACGAGGCGTAGAATTTTTTGGTGTTTCAAAATTTTGGAGTTCGGCATTTCAGGGGTCCTGACGACAAGGAGTCAGGCGTAGTGGAGCAAAAATCCCGAAGTTGTGAGTCGTGACAGGATTTTGGCGTGAATATTTTGTCACTTCAGGTGTCAGAAAGAAAAGGAGGTAGCATTTTGGGATCAAGAGTTTTGAACTCCCGATACCCAGAATCTCGAAATAACATGGGTCGTTGGATCGAATGAGGACCTATAGTCGTTGATCCCATGGAAGGCACCATTTTAGAGTTCCTTGTTTTGAAGTGATAAAGGAACGACTGTCGAAGGGTTGTTCAAGTTCTAAAATTCGGAGAGCTTGAGTGGACAGGTGGCAAGAATCCATGTGGGAAACATAGTACAGGGGGGAAGACAGGTGGTGCATTTTGGTCAATAGGCGGAGTCAGTGCTCGTTGACTGTTTTAGAGTTTTGAAGGTTGAAGAACTAGGAGTCTTGCATCCAAATTCGTGAAATCGCAAAGTTTGAAACTCCGAATTGATGAAAAGTTTCATTGGGGAGTCAGCCTTTGTTGAATGCATCGGGGTTCGGCATTTCAATAGTTTCGAAGACAAGAGGTCGAAGTTCTTTACTCCAGAATTCCTGAAGTCGTGAAACGAGACACAACTCTAGAGAAGGACGCAGCCAAAGATTTCTGCAATTCAGTATTTCGGGTTTTAAAGGTTGTAGAGACAGGAAACTCAACAATAGGAATCGCGATATCGCGAAACCCAAAATCTTGATTCGGCAAAGGGCGTGATCATATTGTTGGTCAGAAAATTTGGGTTGATGCCTAGTGCTTGATCACATGGGCATACCTGTAAGGACCTGCGGAAAACACTGTGGTGTGTGTGTGGGATTCCCTGTGGAGGAATCGAAAAGTCAATTTGATTAAGGGAAGATTTAGAATGATCATGTGTGGAGCTTGGCCCGAGGGTCGGGGTCTGTGCCAATTTGGTATCAGAGCTCAAAACAAGTTCTTTTCTTTCTATAGCAGAGAAAAGGGGAACATTTTGCAGCCATGATACCGAGAAGAAGAGATAGGCCAATGCCAATGCCTGATCCAGCAAGAGAAAGAGAAATGAACGAGTTATGTGCCAAGCTTGATGCGATGGTGACAACACAGAGGTGCGTAGTTGACGTTGGGGATATCAGCGAGGCCGAAAGTGAAAATGAAGCTGGAAACAAAGAAGAAGAAGTTGTAGTTGAAGATGCTGCATATGACTGCCTATTCAGGGTTGTTTCAAGGATAGGTGCTAGAGCAAAAATGGAGATTCCCATGTATGAGGGAAACCTGGATGTTGAAGAACTTCTAGATTGGATTAGAGCTCTAGACAAATATTTTGACTACGAAGATGTCGAGGAAGACAAGAAATTCAAACATGTCGTTACTAGACTTAAAGGGCATGCAACACTATGGTGGGATGAACTATAGGCTAATAGATGCTGCAAAGGAAAGCAAAAAATCAAAAGCTGGGATAGAATGGTTGCAAAGATGAAAGACAAATTTATACCCAAGGATTATCAAATCACTCTATTTCGGAGGATGTAGAATTTTAGACAAAAGATGATGTCAATGAAAGAATACACTGAATAATTCTACAAGATAAACATCAGAACAGGTCATCGGGAGAGAGATGATGAAAAGGTTGCTAGGTACATGAATGGTCTACGGTATGACATCCAAGATGAGATGAGAATGATGATCATCCAAAATGTAGAAGATGCTTATCATATAGCTTTGAAAGATGAAGAGAAGATTAGCCGAAAGCAAGGTCAAAGAGGTTGAGGTACAAGTCAAGCCAGAGGCAAAACAATTTCCCAAGATAGGACTCAAAAATCTAAAGAAGAGGGGAAGAAACCTCAAACTCAACATGAGAGAGGAGGAAGCTCAGAGAGAGGGAAGTATGCAGATAGAAATACTTTTCCTCAAGCCAGAGAAAGAGGAAGAGGTAGAGGCGGTGAAGTAAAATGCTTTGTCTGTGGAAAGATCAGACATAAATCCTAGGAGTGTCTAGATAAGAAAAAATATGGTGGTGAAACTCACATTGATGAAGCTCAAGCATGGAATGTGGAGGTAGAAGATGTTGAGGGCAGAATATCTTTTATGATGAGGAAAGTTCTCTTGAAGCTGGAGAAGGAGGTAGAGAACCCAGCCCAAAGAAACAGTCTGTTTCGGACTGCTTGCAAAACCAAAGACAGGGTATGAAAAGTCATAGTGGATAGTGGTAGCATAGACAATCTCGTATCTACAGAGATGGTAGAAAAGCTGGAGCTGGAGACTGTTGAACATCCAAGCCCATACAGAGTTTCATGGCTACAAAAAGGACATCAAGTAAATGTCACTAAACGATGTTTAGTTGAATTTAAAATAGGAGGATATAAAGATAAAATATTATGTGATGTCATTCCCATGGATGTTTGTCATCTATTGTTGGGTAGACCATGGAAATATGATAGAAATGTGATTCATTATGGGAGAAAGAACACATACACCTTGGAGAAAAATGGTAGGACTCGCATGTTGCTACCAATTAAAGATAAAGAGGTGAAGAGATAAATGAGAAACAATGTACTTATCATGAGTGGGAAGGAACTTCTTAAGGAGGTTAAGAAGAAGCAAGACACACAATTTATTATGGTCAGGAAGACCAAAATTGTTTTGACCAGTACAAGGATAGATGATTTACCAGAAGAAATCCAAGAGTTGCTGGAAGAGTTTGTTGATATAATAGTGGATGAACTACCTTGTTTGTTTCCACCTATCAGAAGTATAAGCCATCATATCGACCTTATACCTAGATCCATCTTACCAAACAAAGTCACGTATAGGTTGACGTCGCGGGAAAATGAAGAAGTCAAGAGATAGGTCCAGGAATTAATGTACAAAGGATTGATTCGAGAGAGCTTGAGTCCATGCGTTATTCCAACAGTGCTCAGCCCAAAGATTGATGGAGGCTACAGAATGTGTATAGACTCAAGGGTGATCAATAATATTACCATCAGATACAGATTCCCATTGCAAAGGATGGATGACTTGATGGATTGCTTGAGTGGAGCAATATTTTTTTCAAAGATTGATTTGAAAAGCGGATATCATCAAATTCGAATGAGAGAAGGTGATGAATGGAAGACAACATTCATGACGAATGAGGGGCTGTATGAATGGCTTGTCATGCCATTTGGATTAACAAATGCACCCAGTACTTTCATGAGATTGATGAACAAAGTCCTGAAGGATTTCATTGGGAAATTCATCATTGTATATCTTGACGATATATTAGTTTTCAGCAAGACAGAAGAAGAGCACTTAAAGCATTTAGCTGTCGTAATGAGAAGATTACAGTAAGAGAAGTTGCTGATTAATATGAAGAAATCATCATTTATGAGGAAATAACTCATTTATTTGGGTTTTGTTATCTCTGGGAATGAGTTGAGGATGGATCCCAAAAAGGTAGATGCAATTAAGAATTGGCCATTGCCGAAGAGTGTGTTTGAAGTTCTAAGCTTCCATAGTTTGGCAAGTTTCTATAGGAAATTCATTTGAAGCTTCAGTGGAATTAGCACACCAGTGATGGATAAGGTGAAGAAAAGACATAAATATTTTCACTAGACAGAAGAAGTAGAGAAGAGTTTCAATTTGCTGAAGAAGAAGATCACGGAACAACCAATTCTGGTTTTGTCGTATTTTACCAAGACATTCCAAGTAAAGTGTGATTTCAGTGGATTTGCAATTGGAGAGGTCTTGAGACAAGATGATAGGTCGATCGCATACTTCAGTGGAAAACTGAATGAAGCAAAGATCAAGTGCTCAACATATGACAAAGAATTCTATGCAGTCATACAAGCGCTGAAGAAATGGAGACATTATTTGGTTCCTAAAGAGTTTGTTTTGTACAGTGATAATCATGCTTTGCAATTCGTGACTCAACATGAGAAGTTTAACCAAAAACATGTTAAATAGGTTGAATTCATGCAGAATTTTACTTTTGTAACTAAGAATACTTCTAGAGATGCTAACAAATTTGTTGATGCTTTGAGCAGGAAATGTTTCCTTATGCAGGAATTCAGAGTCAAGAATTTGGGTGTTGATAACCTCAAAGAAATGTATAGAGATGATACAGATTTTAACGAGGCATATGAGAATCCAGTTCTCAGGGACAGAAGCCAATGGACTGAGTATATGATCCAGGATGGGTTATTATTCTGGGGCAATCAACTATGTATCCAAAAATGCTCCATGAGGGAGAACCTGTCGAAGGAAAAACACAGTGGAGGATTGGTCAGACACCTCGGTCATGATAAGACATTCTCAAAGTTGAATGAATCATATTTTTGGCCAGGGACGAGGATAGATGTTAATAAATTTGTGGACAGATGCAATATTTGTCATCACACAAAAGGGAAAAGGCAGAACATAGGGTTATATCAACCATTACCCATACCCGAAAGGTCGTGGGACGTAGTGAGCATGGATTTTATATTAGGACTGCCAAGAACATAGAGAGGCTATGATTCAATCTTTGTGGTAGTCGAAAGATTTTTAAAAATGGCACATTTCATACCATGCCAGAAAACAAATGACGCAACTCATATTGCCAGCCTATTTTTCAAGGAAGTTGTCCAACTTCACGACTTGCCAAGGAGTATTGTGTCTGATTGAGATACCAAGTTCATAGTGCAGTTCTGGAGGACCTATGGAAAAAGCTGGGGACAAGTTTGTCTTTTAGCTTAGCATATCATCCTCAAATGGATGGGCAAACAAAATTCGTGAACAAAAGCTTGGGAGATTTGTTGAGGAGCTTAGTGACTAAACACCACAGTCAATGGGATCACATTCTTCCACAAGAAGAATTTTCTTATAATGACTCGCTTAACATAAGCACAGAGCAGAGTCCATTCCAGATTGTATATGGAATGCAGCCAAGGGGAGTTTCTGAATTGAAAGATGAGGAACAAACTGAATTCAGAAGTGCTAGTGTAGAGGACTTTGCAGAAGCAATGAAGGAGCTTCACAGCCGAGTTAAGGAGTGATTGCAGAGTTCAAATAAAAAATACAAGTGGAGAGCAGATCAACACAGATGAGAGCCTCAATTTGAAGTTGGTAATTTGATTCTTGCACATCTAAGGAAGGAAAGGTTCCCAAGGGGAATATATATTAAACTAAATATGAAAAATATTGGACCGTGCAAGGTCATAAAGAAATTTGGGGAAAATGCATATGAGATTGAATTACCCGAAGGGATCGAAATCTCACTGATATTCAATGTTGTGGATTTGTACCCTTACAGAGATGAAGAAGCATGAGAAGAATATGAACAGAAAGAAGTTCAATGGAAAAAACAAATGCCTGTAGCTGAAAAGCCACAAATGGAAAGCATAATTGACAAGAGGATTAGCAAAAAGCCTAGGAGGAAAGATTATTTTGAATACTTGGTCAAATGGAAGGGACATCCAGTTGAAGATCCTAGTTGGGAAGATGAAGCAAAAATTCATAAGCATGGATAGGCCATGCAAGAGTTCATGAATAGGAGTTCATGAAAATTTTCAAGCAAGGGAGTATGATGCAGGAGCATTGTACAAAGCCAAAAACACGCACCTAGCCAAAGGAGTAGCTAGATGCATAGATGGAAAAAGAGCATGTTTTTATGAACAACGTTTTGAATTTTGAACTTAAAAGAATTAATGTAATATCTAGGAAGAAGGTGTACTTTGCATTTATACCTAGGAGATATGACTAGATATGGGGGGATTACTCCCATCTATCAAATTGTAATAGGCATTTAAGTCTGTTAATGAAAGTAGGTAGATTGGAATTAAGAGTTTAGACAGTTTAGAGTGTACGAGGGAAAATGGATATAGACACCCTCACTCTTGTATTATTGTATCATTAGCACATAAGAAAGAAAAAAAGAGTCGTAGTAGAGAGTTCTAGAGAAGAAACCATGTACAGGAGTATTTGAGTTAATATATGAAGCTTTGACTCACATTTCATGGTGTTATGATGTTTGTTGTTTACATATGTTGAATGGTATGCTTACAATTGATTTATTCTCTATGTTATGCCTTTGTTGTTATTTTGTGTTGAATGTATGATTTCATGTTGAATGTATGAAGTCTGAGAGAGGATAAGAATGAGTTTCAATTGTTTCTCTTCCTAAGAGAGTTCCTTCAAGGAGTGCAGTGAATGTACGCAAGGTGTGCGTTGACGAAGGTTTGAGTTTTATCTCAGAAAGCTCAGGAAGGATACTGTTGTTCTCATTCCAGCAGAAGTACAGGTGAAGCACAGAATCCGTGCAAGGTGTGCGCAGGCTAGTTGAAGCCTTAGAATCTATAAACTAAGGTTGAAGAGTGAAAGACTATTATTGCCGAGAGTGCACAGAGTCGAAGAATCAAATACACAGAAGTATTTGAAATATTTCAGCAAAGAGTACGTGTAGGAGTCCTTTCGAGACTTGAGGTTGCAATAGAAAGCTCAGGAGGATCAACACCTTTGAAGTATTCAAAGGAAGATGGGGAGTTGAATCATTGCGCAAAAGGTTAAGTTCCAACGAAAGAACATTGGCTCATTTCACAGAGATTCATTGAGGAGTGAATTGGACGGTCGAAATTCTCCGTGGAGAACTTGCAAAGTCACGAGGATCGTAGGATCCAGAGGAATTGTACGGTGGATAAGGGTTAGAAAAGCACATTACATTGGTTTCAAGATTCAACGTCGACTGTTGATCATGATCGTCGAGTCGTCAAGATCATTTCGACAAATCGGGCTTTGTAAGTCCGGAGTGCAAGCCAAATCCCTTGGTCACTCAAACTTCTAAATCGCAAAATGGATTATTGTGTGTGAAGACGAGGCATAGAATTTTTGGCATTTCGGAATTTTAGAGTTCGGCATTTCGGGGGTCCTGACGATAAGGAGTCGGGCCTAGTGGAGAGAAAATCCCGAAGTCGCGAGTCATGACAGGATTTTGGCGTGAAATTTTAGGATTTCGGCATTTCGGGTGTCGAAACAGAGAGGAGGCAACATTTTTGGATCGAGAGTTTTGAAATCCTAATACCTGGAATCGTAAAATAATTTGGGTTGTCGGATCGAATGAGGACCTATATCTGTTGATCCCGTGGAAGGAACCATTTTGGAGTTTGGGATTTTGAAGTGATAGAGGAATGGTTTTCGAAGGGTTGTTCAAGTTTGAAAGCCAGAGATCTTGAGTGGACAGGTGGAAAGAATCCACGTAGGAAACGGAGTACAGGGGGAAAGACAGGTGGTGCATTTTCATTAATAGGAAGAGTCAATCCTCATTGACCATTTCAGAGTTTTGAAGGTTGAAGAATCGGGAGTCTTGCAGCCGAATTCACGAAATCGCAAAGTCTTAAACTACGAATCGATGAAAATTTTTGTTGGGGAGCCAGCCTTTACTGAACGCATTGGGGTTTGACATTTTGGCAGTTTCAAAGACAAGAGGTTGGGGTTCTTTATTCCATAATTCCTGAAGTCGTGAAACACGACACAACTGTGGAGGAGGACGCGACCAAAGATTTCAGCAATTCAGCATTTCGGGTTTTGGAGGTTGTAGAGACAGGAAACTCGAAAACATGAGTCGCGATATTGTGAAACCCGAAATCTTGATTCAGCAAAGGGCGTGATCATATTGTTGGTCAGGAGATTTGGGTTGATGCCTAGTGTTTGATCATGTGAGCATACCTATAAGGACCTGTGGAAAACATTGTGGTGTGTGTGTTGGATTCCCTATGGAGGAATCGAAAAGTCAATTTGATTCAGGGCAGATTTAGAACGATCCTGCGCGGTTGTTGGCCAGAGGATCAAGGTCTACACCCATTTGGTATCAGAGCTTAGAACAAGTTCCTTGCTTTATATAATAGAGAACAGGGGAACATTTTACAGCCATGCCGCTGAGAAGAAGAGACAGGACAATGGCAATGCTTGATCCTACAAGAGAAAGAGAAATGCACAACTTACATGCCAGGCTTGATGCCATGGAGACAACACAGAGGCACACAGTTGATGTTGGGGATATCAGCGAAGTCGAAAGTGAAAATGAAGATGGAAATGAAGAAGAAGAAGTTGTGGTCGAAGATGTTGCAGGTGAACGCCTATTCAACGATGTTGCAAGGATAGGTGCCAGAGAAAAAATGGAGATTCCCATGTATGAGGGAAACCTGGATGTTGAAGAACTTCTATACTAGATTAGAGCTCTAGAAAAATATTTTGACTATGAAGATGTCGAGGAAGACAAGAAAGTCAAACATGTTGTTACTAGACTTAAAGGGCATGCTTAAAGGGCATGCAACACTATGGTGGGATGAACTGCAGGCTGACAGACGCTGCAAAGGCAAGCAAAAAATCAAAAGTTGGGATAGAATGGTTGCAAAGATGAAAGCCAAATTATACCCAAGGATTATCAAATCACTCTGTTCCAGAGGATGCAGAATTTGAGACAGAAGTTGATGTCCGTGAAAGAATACACTGAAGAATTCTACAAGATAAACATCAGAGCAGGTCATCGGGAGAGCGATGATGAAAAAGTTTACAGGTACATGAATGGTCTTCAGTATGACATCCAAGATTAGATGATCATGATGATCATCCGAAATGTGGAAGATGCTTATCAGATAGCTCTGAAAGATGAAGACAAGATGAGATGAAAGCAAGGTCAAAGAGGCCGAGGTAGAAGTCAACCCAGAGGCAAAACAATTGCCCAAGACAGGACTCATAAATCTAAAGAAGAAGGGAAGAAACCTCAAACTCAACGTGAGAGAGGAGGAATCTCACAGAGAGGGAAGTATGATGATAGAAATACTTTTCCGTGATCCAGAGGAAGAGGAAGAGGCAGAGGCGGTGAAGTGAAATGCTTCGTCTGTGGAAAGATTGGACATAAATCCTATGAGTGTCCAGATAAGAAAAAAGATGGAGGTGAAACTCACATTTCCGAAGCTCAAGGACGGAATGTGAAGGCAGAATATGCTGAGGCTGGAAGATCTTTGATGATGAGTAAATTTCTCTTGAAGCCGAAGAAAGAGGTAGAGAACCCAGCCCAAAGAAACAGTTTTTTTTGAACTTCTTTCAAAACCAAAGACAGGGTATGCAAAGTCATAGTGGATAGTGGTAGCACAGACAATATCGTATCTATAGATACGGTAGAAAAGCTGGAGCTGGAGACTGTTGAACATCCAAGCCCATACAAAGTTTCGTGGCTACAAAAAAGACATCAGGTAAATGTCACTAAATAGTGTTTAGTTGAATTTAAGATAGGAGGATATAAAGATGAAATATTATGTGATGTCATTCCCATGGATGTTTGTCATCTATTGCTGGGTAGACTGTGGCAATATGACCGAAACATGATTCATGATGGGAGAAAGAACACATACACCCTGGAGAAAAATGGTAGGACTCACATGATGTTGCCAATAAAAGATAAAGAGGTGAATACATAAATGAGCAACATTTTACTTCACATGAGTGGGAAGGAAATTATTAAGGAGGTTAAGAAGAAGGAAGACACACAATATATTGTGGTCAGGAAGCCCAAAATTGTTTTGACTAGTACAAGGATAGATGATTTACCAGAAAAAATCCAGGAGTTGCTGGAAGATTTTGTTGATATAATAGTGGATGAACTACCTTGTTCGTTTCCAGCTATCATAAGTATAAGCCATCATATCGACCTTATACCTGGATCCATCTTATCGAACAAAGCCACGTACAGGTTGATGCCGTGGGAAAATGAAGAAGTCAAGAGATAGGTCCAGGACATAATGGACAAAGGATTGATTCGAGAGAGCTTGAGTCCATGCACTATTCCAACAATGCTCAGCCCAAAGAAATATGAAGGCTGGAGAATGTGTACAGACTCAAGGGCGATCAATAATATTACCATCAGATATAGATTTCCATTGCCAAGGATGGACGACTTGATGGATTACTTGAGTGGAGCAAGATTTTTTTCAAATATTGATTTGAAAAGCGGATATCATCAAATTCAAATGAGAGAAGGTGATGATTGGAATACAACATTTAAGATGAATTAGGGTTTGTATGAATGGCTTGTCATGCCATTTGGCTTAACAAATGTACCTAGTACTTTCATGAGATTGATGAACGAAATCTTGAAGGATTTCATTGGGAAATTAGTCATTGTATATCTTGACGATATATTAAATTTCAGAAAGATAGAAGAAGAGCACTTAAAGCATTTAGCTGTCGTAATGAGAATATTACAACAAGAGAAATTACTAATTAATATGAAGAAATCATAATTTGTGAAGAAAGAACTCATTTATTTGGGTTTTGTTATCTCTGCGAATGAGTTGAGGATGGATCTCGAAAAGGTAGATGCAATTAAGAATTGGCCATCACCGAAGAGTGTGTTTGAAGTTCAAAGCTTCCATGGTTTGGAAAGTTTCTACAGGAAATTCATTCAAAACTTCAGTGGAATTAGCGCACCAATGATGGATACGGTGAAGAAAAGACATAAATCTTTTCACTGGACAAAAGAAGAAGAGAAGTGTTTCAAACTGCTGAAGAAGAAGATTATGGAACAACCAATTCTGGTTTTGCCAAATTTTAGCAAGACATTCCAAGTCAATTATGGTGTGAGTGGATTTGCAATTGGAGTGGTCTTCAGCCAAGATGATAGGCCGAGCAGATACTTCAGTGAAAAACTGAATGAAGTGAAGATCAAGTACTCAACATATGACAAAGAATTCTATGCAGTCATACAAGCATTGAAGAAATGGAGACATTATTTGGTTCCTAAAGAGTTTTTTTGTATAGTGACAATCATGCTTTGCAATTCATGACTCAATAGGAGAAGTTGAACCAAGAACATGTTAAATGGGTTGAATTCATGCATAATTTTACTTTTGTAACTAAGCATATTTCTGGAACTGCTAACAAAGTTGTTGATGCTTTGAGCATGAAATGTTTGCTTATGCAAGAATTCAGAGTCAAGACTTTGGGTTTTGATAACCTTAAAGAAATGTACAGAGATGATCCAGATTTTAAAGAGGCATATGAGGCATTTGAGAATCCAATTCTCAAGGACAGAAGCCAATGGACCGAGTATATGATCCAGGATGGGTTATTATTCCAGGGGAATCAACTATGTATCCCAAAATGCTCCATGAGGAAGAACCTACTGAAGGGAAAACACAGTGGAGGATTGGTCAGGCACTTCGGTCATGATAAGACATTCTCAAAGTTGAATGACTCATATTTTTGGCCAGGGATGAGGACAAATGTTGAGAAATTTGTGGACATATGTAGGATTTGTCAGAACACAAAAGGGAAAAGGCAGAACATAAGGTTATATCAACCATTACCCATACCAAAAAGGCCATGGGACGTAGTGAGCTTGGATTTTATATTGGGACTGTTAAGAACACAAAGAGGCTATGATTTAATCTTTGTGGTAGTCGACAAATTTTCAAAAATGGCACATTGCATACCCTGCCAGAAAACTAGTGACACAACTCATATTGCGAACCTATTTTTCAAGGAAGTTGTCAGACTTCACATCTTTCCAAGGAGTATCGTGTCTGATCAAGATACCAAGTTCATAGGGAATTTCTGGAGGACCTTATGGAAAAAGTTGGGGACAAGTTTGTCTTTTAGCTCAACATGTCATCCTCAAACGGATGGGAAGACATAAGTTGTGAATAGAAGCTTGGGAGACTTCTTGAGGAGCTTAGTGACTAAACACCACAGTCAGTGGGATCACATTCTGCCACAAACAGAATTTTCTTATAATGACTCGCTTAACAGAAGCATAGGGCATAGTCCATTCCATATTGTATATGGAATGCAACCAAGGGGAGTTTCTAAATTGAAATATGGGGAACAAACTAAATTTAGAAGTGTTAGTGCAGAGGACTTTGCAAAAGCAATGTAGGAGCTTCAAAGCCGAGTTACGGAGCGATTGCAGAGTTCAAATTAAGAATACAAGTGGAGAGAAGATCAACACAAGCAAGAACTTCAATGTGAAGTGGCTGATTTGATTCTTCCACATCAAAGGAAGGAAAGGTCCCCAAGGTGAATGGATTAGAAACTGAAGATGTAAAATATTTGACCGTTCAAGGCCATAAAGAAAGTTGGGGCAAATGCATGTGAGATTGAATTACCCGAAGGGATCGAAATCTCATTGATATTAAATGTTGCGTCTTTGTAACCTTACAGAGCTGAAGAAGCAGGAGTTGAAGATGAACATAAAGAAGTTCAATGGACAAAACAAATGCCTGTAGCTGAAAAACCACAAATGGAAAGCA
>JZKD02S1908970.1:235313-249846 GCA_000966675.3 Picea glauca
CTATACCTAATATGTTATATCATTTGTTTGACTTGATCATGATATATATTTATATATATAGTGCATTATTTTTATTCATGTTGATGTACTTAATTTATATCTTGATGTTGATGTGTACATTTTTAGGTCATGTTAGATATGTTTGTTAAATATGTTTGATAGATGTTTATGTTAAATGATGCGTGTTATATGTGTGTGATGATGATGTTAGAAAATGTTTGTTTTTGTTAGATGTTATCATAATGATGATGCCCTGTTAGATTATTATCTTTGTGTGGTAGCTAATTAATGATGTTTATATGTGTTAGAGATATATTAGATGATGAATTTAAATGTGTATTTTAGATGATTTTTATGTTTGTTATATGGTTATCATCATTATGTTTATTTTTATTAAATGATATTTATTATAGATTATGTAATATATAAAAATTATATATGGTGAACTTATATCAAAATTTTATATATGAAACATAAAGACTTAATTTAGATAAAAAATGCAAATATATTTTTATAAATTATAAAGTTCAATATGGTTGAAACTATAATTGTAAAATTACCATAAACATTTTTCTATTCCACAGATAGTTCATATATATTCATTCTAACTAAATTCCTTTTCAAAAAAAAAATTACATATGAATAAATGTTATTTTCCATCGTACCAATTACTCTTTTTTAATAGTCTCTTCTACACTAAAAATCGTTATTCTAAAAAGTTATGATCTCCAATGATAAGCATTCTATTGGCCCTAAAATTTTATGGATGCAAATTAATATTCCTATTGTTGTTTTTGTGATTATTTCCTGAGTTGATTGCTATCAAATTTTAAATTGTTTCATTAATTTTGGTTTTACTCAACATTGAGGGCATAATTTTATAAATATGTACAAAATCAATGATAAAAGTATGTAAATTAACAAACACTTTAGTTAACAATATGTTTGATTTGATTTTATTTTATTTATAAACCACATTATTTATTAAATATCTTACTTTTAAATCTACAATATACATGAACATCACCATGTTAAAATATCATAAAAAAGGTTGTACTATTAAACATGCATATCAACCATATTATTACTTCTAATATCAACATAGACTATTAGAATAAATAAGAAACTATGTAAATTAAAATATTACCATTCAATATCTAAACATGTTGCCAACTATAAAAATATTATATGTTGTTGCATATATAGAAAATTAAAAAAATTAATTAAATAACTCATGCATGGTTTAAAATATTCACAACTCAAATGCTCAAGCAAGAAATTACAATGCAAATCTTAAAATTATTTCCCTAAGAAAATTCATATCTCTAACAAACGTGCTTTATACAAGTGCTTGATTGTGTCTAAGGGTAAGAGGATTGTTAATAAATGGATAAATGTCACCTTCTATACATATAAAAATTCTATGTACACCATCGTTACTATGCTCTTTTTTAGGTCTCAATGCTTCTATAACATGTTGGTAAAGGGTCAAACATCTAACATGTTGAGGAATTTTTGGACATGATAATAATTATTACAACCTTCTCACAATAATAATTTTTAAAATTTTATATAATTAAACATGCAACGACATATAAATATGTTCAAATAACAATATAAAATTCTATTTCAATCAATATTTCTATGCAATCACAAATAATTTGAAATACAAACACATTACGCATTAAAATCACTATTAACCAACTAAAATTATTCAAAGAATTATTATAATTAACTTAACATTTCCTCTGTCACAAGATTGTGGTTTTAAATTACTTCATTAATTGTGGCTTTACTCAACATTGGGGGCATAATTTTATAAATATTTCCAAAAGAAATCATAAAAGTATGTAAACTAACAAAAACTTTAGTTAAAAGTATGTTTGAAATTTATTTTTAAATTATAAACCACACTATTTGTTAAATATCTTACTTTTAAATCTACAAAATACATGAACATAAACTTAGTTTTTGAATCATCATGTTAACATATCATAAAAAAGGTTGTACTATTAAACATGCATATCAACCATAATATTACTTATAATATCAACATAGATTATTAGGATAAATGAGAAACTACGTAAATTCAAATATTTTCATTCAATATCTAAACATGTTTCCAACTATAAAAATATTATATGTCGTTGCATATATAGAGAATTTTAAAAATTAATTAAATAACTCATGCATGGTTTAAAATATTCACAACTCAACCCAGATCGAGTGATGGTGTGGGACACATGGCAAAATGAAGAGGCACGCACATGCTAGTGTGGTGAAGGCCATGTGATGGATCCGTGCCAAGCACAGCCGCCACCCCCATGCAATTAAATCCTCCTACGACGTCTGAGGCGCCATTAAGCCTGGTGCACTTCTCGTCTCAAGCTATCCTCTCAATGGACGATTTCATTGAAGGCGTCATCAACCTCTGCATGTGGCTCAACCTTCATCTCCTCCAGCTGTGTATATATGGATCATTCCAGCTTACCACTTCCTTGGCTCTCTCCTGATGTGCTTCAAACCCTTCCTACCATCTCCTTGGCACTCTCCTACAACTAACTCTTCTCCAACCCTCTCTGTTCACCTGGGGATTCCCTCGCTGTTATAACCCTAAATTGCACCACACATGCTTGCCTGGCATCAGGCCAACTCATATCCCTTCCTTGTCAAAGCCATGCTGAATAAACTCTTAAAAATCCTCTTAAATCAAGTAAAACGCGCCCTAAACTACTACTGCACGCGTTGGAATGCTGGCAGGCCTACTACTGCACGTGTTGGAACGGTGGCTGACCTACTACAACCCGGGTTTACCTAACAAAGCACAAAAATAGAAAATTTGCCGACTGGACAAAAATATATGGGTCAGTTAACTGAAACTCCCAGCCATGCATGGCTGAGAGTTCGTCCAAAACCCTAGCTCCTTCCTGCCTATAAAAGAAGGGGTAGGGGTACTATTTGGAGGAGGAAAAAGATAGCAAAGAAACTCTGCCCAATTGTCGAATCCATTTGTCCCAACCCTTTATCCTTTCCTCAAGCTTAAGGAGAATTAAAGCAAAGCAGTTGGAGGACAAAGAAGAGGAGGAGCCCAGGATCAGGATCAAGGAACGGTGGTCGATCTCTATCATTATTGTAATTTGATTCATCTTGAGATTAATAAAATAATACTTTTCTCGTCCCAATGTATGAGTTATATATGATTTATTTGATTCATGCTTAATCTCTAACCCTCAAGTAGAAAAATAGCATGCATGCGTAGTGTTTTGTCTTGATTGCAGGATTTTCTTTGGAAGGAGCAGCGCAAGCAAACGGACGAAGTGCAACGAAGGATCTACACCAAACATCAGTAAAAAGGTTAGTAGGTCTTTGCCATGCTTGTATGTGAAAAAGGGGTTTGATTTTTGGGGTGATAGGTTAAAAGTCATTTCTTTAGGGTCATGATCTGCATGCAAGCCTAACCCTAGCTTGCTAGTCCGTAGGGTATTATTTCCCAACAACAGAATTGGCAACTCCACTGGGGAAGATACTCTTAGGGTTCCAGATTTAGTTGAAGGTGTTTTGGGTAGTTCAAAGAATTAGTTTTTCTGTTTCTTTGTTTGTCTGTTTTCTGTTAGGTCAGAGCTAGCAGGGAACCTGGTTCTTTATACTAGTTTTTCCTTGAATATTGCTTGACATTAATTATTGGGACACACAGAGGTACACGCGGCCTGCAGAAGGCCTGCACACATGTGACCCGCACCCTAACCTTATACAACTCACGTTTGAACGCTTGTTGTGGTGGTTTCAGTAGCGTGTAGGAGTCAGAAAGCTTGAGCGGAAGTCTCCCTCTTCCCTGTCATAATTATCACTCTCAGGGGGCTTTCTGGATCCTGTCTGGGTCTTGCTAGTTCACAGTCTTGTCTCAGTTTGCTTTATTGTGTGTTGTTATTCTTTGCAATTATTTTTCTTTTCTATTAAAAAGAAGCATCCAAGCCTTCAAGAGACCCTGGTTGTCAATACTAGAGGCTTCTTCCAGGTCTGGTCTGCCTGTGTTTAGTTTTTTCTTGGATTTTATACATACACGCGGCCTGGGCAAGTTCAGCTTGCGGGTACCTGTGTGCTGTTTTAGGTCATCACGTGTTTGAATGCGTGTTGTTTTAGTAATAGTAGCGGGCTTGATTGGGTGCTTTTCAATCAGGGTGGGGCAGTCATCCCCTCCTATGGTGAGAAGTGTTCCTCTCAGGAGTTTGAGTCTAGGGTGGCACAGTCAGTAGGTTAGGGCCTCATACCCTTAGCCTGTTCTTTCTTAGTTGATTGTTGATATAAAAGATAAAAAAGAAAGATTTTGTTTTATGGTTTTTAGACAAGCGTAAGAAGCAATTCTTTCTTGATTTCCATTGAGTGTCTTTGCTCTGTTTCTTTGCGATCTGCGCTTTAAGCTAGAATTTTATTTTGTTTTCTTGGTTTTGTGCTTGTCGACATTTTCCCTTTGTTGCTTCATTTAGCACTCAAATAAAAAAAATATATCTCTTTGTCATTTTCTTCTTTGTTTGAAGATTGTGTTGTTGCATCGATAGCTAGGAAGAAGTCTTTTTTCATAAGTTTTTGCAGTACATTTAGAGCATAAGTAGCTTGCATATTGAGTGAAATTCCTTTATGTTTGCTGCATGAAATCTTAGAAAAGTTGAAAAGAAAAAAAAATCTTTCTTGGTGAAAAGTTGTTGGTTTTTGCATTTTTTGTAAAAGTTTTTGTTTCCAAGCATTTCTTATTCATTTTGCTTTGAGTCTTTACACACCATCAGTTTCACCTTCATACCTTGTGACATAAAAAATCCCATTAAAAGCAACGCTAATTTAAAATCTATTAGACTCTCTTGTTTGTGGGGTTCATACACTAGCTCAGGACTAGGGCCTTGGAATAGGTTGGAGAGTAAATTCTCCAAGGCCACTCAAACCAAACATTGGAGTTTGTGATAGGGAGTGTAGAAGTCCAGTTGCGTGGAAGTTATCCAGGACCCCCCTCTAACACAGGGGCTAAACACGATGTCGCGTAAGGAAAGGTAGTGGAGATAACCCCTCCAAAGTCGGACCGAGCGTAGTGGAGAACACATATCGAGGATTTGTTGAGGGATTCGTCATTTGCATTTTCCATGAGGATTCATGGGTCTCGAATCCATTCGAGGTTCTCAGTTGTCTTCCAGACCATTTTCTCTTGATACCCTTGACAGGTTTCGGGCTTGATACCCTGCTCATTGTGGTCTACCTGACTATCGATTGTACCCGCCTAGTGACTGTTCGCGTGCTGGCAAACTAGTTGCCAATCTTTTCTAGGGACATACACAGGTGACTGCGGGGGTATACCGCGGTACCTAGGACAGACATCGGGCCATGATTTGTAGAGTATACCTGGAGGGTGCTTCTGTTTTCGAGTTGCACTTGCACCGGTAAGTTTCTCTAGTGTTGGTTATTGTAACTGTTCTTCCAACTAGCTTAGTGTTTGCTTGATTTATCTCTTAGGGGCATCTTTTTAGTGTGTGTTACTGTTTGATCATGTAGAATACCTTAGTCTGTCATGAATCTTCTCACACAGTGGAGGATTCAGAGCTCCACTGGTCACGAAGGCTTCTGGGCCTGCTACCGGTTATATTGGAGCCACCCCCGCCACCATTGAGGTGAAGGCTAGACCAACAAGGGTCTTTCGAAGCAACCGGGTTACAAACCATTGAGCCCGAACAACTCCCAGAGGAATCAATCGCCAATATTGGTCCGGTTGGAACCTCAACCACTGATACTTGGCCGCAAGTTATTGTGCCAATTTAATTTTATGAAAGCCTGTCAGTACCTCACACAGCTATGGCAACAAACGTTGTTACTTCCTCTGGGAATTCTTCTATTCCCATCACCGTTGTCACCACAGGAGAAGCTTCTCCTAACTTGCCCTTGTTGACGGTCTGGGCCACCATGGTCTCGACTGCAACTACATCGCATAGTGGACTGACCCCATCTATTGTGGCGGCCACACCTCCCTTCACACCTAGTGCGACAGGCTCTCAATTCTCATATGGTATGCCTAGTTCGGGTACCAGTCCTGCACTCACTTCCTCCACTTTACAGACTTTGGGTCTGGGGGCAGGGAGCTCTAACGCTCCTCTACAAGGTCAACTTGGGGGCATTCCTGTCCCTTTTAATGCTTTTTCTTATGCTGGAGGTCATATCTCTCCTTCGTCCCCTTTTCTTGGTGGTTTGCATCAGCAACCCACCGGGCAGCCTGCACACACAAGTTTATTTGGAGTCGGGACTCAAGGAACACCTGCGCAAACTCAGTTGGTAGGTTTGTCACTGTTTGTTTGGAACGGGACGTTTGGTAATAACACTTTCACATCCACTGCTTTCCCATCTGGGGGCACACCCATTTTTGGACAGTCTACTCCGGCACAGGGTACTATTCCTGCGCTGGGGGCACATATACCAGGACCTTGGAACTCAGGAAAAGGATCCATTCCTTGCTCTGGAATGTCGTTCTGGGGTAATTATTTCCATAGTCAATGGAACCCCGGATATACTTCTATGCCTCTCCCATCAGGACCAGCGTGGGGTAATCCTTCACAAAGTCCATCAAACATGATGAATGCCCAACATCCTCTGTCCTTTATGGGGAATCAACCAATGATGTCTCCACAGCTGAAAAATCCTTACGCTGGTTAGGGCCATGGTTTCTACCAGAATCCGGGCCAGCAGCCAAACTTTTCCTGGCAACCTGGTGCCAGTCAAACTCCAGGACCCTTTTTCCCAGGCTATCAGCAACAACCCAAACTACCATTCCTGGCGACGTTAAACTTGCCCGATTTGACAAGGTTGTTAAATGATCCTATTTGTCATGATCCACATTGGCCTCCTATGCCAACGAAGTTGCCTTCAGACATTCCAAAGTTTGAAGCCAAGCCTAACGAAGATCCAGGTGATCACGTGACTACTTTCCACCTTTGGTGTTCATCTAACTCACTGAAAGATGACTCTGTCCAGTTACAATTGTTTCAACGCACTCTTATTGGGAGTGCCGCGAAATGGTACATCGATCTTGATCGCTCACGATATTCCTCTTTTGGTGAACTGGCTATGGCCTTCCTTAAGAATTTCCAGTTACCTGTGAGATACGACGCAAGCACAGAGATGCTTGCCAATTTTGAACAAACGACAGCGGACCATATCTCTGATCATATCCGAGAGTGGAGATGCCGAAAGAGTCTAATCAAAGTACTAGTTCCACCAGCATTCCTGCTTGAGTGGTTCCTTAAGTCTTTAGTATCGCAATTATCCAAAGACGTCGCAACTTCTGGGGTTTTCTCCAAAGAAGATGCCATCATGAGGGCTCAACAGTTTGAGCTTATCTATTCTTAGTCTGGTCTATTGTAAAAAATCCTGTCGGATGCACCATGATCAATACTAGATAAAACCAGACAAAGAGACGGACCACATGCCGACGGTATCGTTGGTTCGACAAAAACCAAGCCCGCTGAGAAATTGACAAAACAATTGCAACAATTATCTATACAACACTCAGCGGCCAACCAGACTACTGCTTTGGCTGCTCCTCCTACCCAAACGTCAGAAGTACACTCCGTGCAGACGACTAACCCAAAGGCCACCCAGTAGCCTGAAGGGAATAAAAAACAATGCAAGAAGGGTAAGGGGGATAAAAAACCCACTGATAATGCTGGTGAGGGAACCACAAAAAAGAGGAAGGCAAGGTATCCATGCAACTTATGTGCGGAAGAACACCCGACCCATCTATGTCCTCGACTTGAAGAGGCCCAAAAGCTTGTCACACAGTAACAACAAGCCATGTTGACTAATCCCTTTCAGCATGGGCAAAATTTAACTCAAGCCTCTACAAGTGCCGAAGGGGGCAACCAGGAAACCTTCCCTCCTCCAAACAACTTTGCATCCAGGAATGTCTATATAGTTAGGGGTGATGCATTAATAATGACTAGAGCACATGACTATAGTAAACCAAGCACCTCTGAGAAGGGCAAAGAAGCCAATATCCCATCTCTTCCTCTACAGATCGAGAAGTCATTGGTTGAAACAATGACATGCATTCCAAAGGGTGCATTTAAGAAAGCTTCTCACAATCCAAATGCAAGGGCTGCCCAGAATTACTCTATGGTGGAAGATTTATCCCAAACCCCTTATGCTATGTCCGCTTTGGAGGTCCTCCAAAGTTGCCCTGCTCAGAGGAAAGCCTTGTTGACTTCTTTAGTCTCTACTGAGACTTGTAACCCGGGTACCATCATGTTAGATACGACTGACTTGAAACCTCGTCTTCCTTACCACGTCGTGTTTCAGATAGTAGTGGCTCATTACACGAAAACTTTTACACAGAATATCTTCCTCACGGTGGTCGACGAGGGCACTTCAACTTGAGTTATGTCGTTAGCATGCTAGAAATCCATTGGTCAGCCTGAGTTGTATCCATCACCTACTCTCCTCACTGTGTTTGATGGTCGTTCATTCCGACCACATGGCATCATTCCTTCTTTCCCTGTGCAGTTAGGACGGAAGACTGTGTGCGTCGAAGTAGAGGTAGTCGATGCCCCCCTCGACTACAATCTCTTGTTAGGTCATAGTTGGACTTATTCTATGCAAGCTGTGGTCGCTACAATTTTCCGAGTCTTATTATTTCCACATGAAGGCCGGATAGTGACCATTGATCAATTGTCCTTCTCTAGACCTGACCCAGCTTTGGGGGCATCTACGGTCCCCATGATTGATAATCCTCAAGCCGGTGTCGTTAACGTAGGAGTTGGTCTGTGCCCATATTTGATGGGTACTTTCGATTACCCACCTCCTCATGGCAATGTCAAGTTTATATCGACTCACCATAAGGCTGAGATTTTTCAGGTCTCGTCGTTCCGCACGACTTAATTTCAGGATCTGTGGATTCTTCCTTCCCCATCAGCCACGATGGATGAGACAAGGCACACTGGCATGTCCATTTCCTTGTCGACCGCTGAAGTAGCGTACTCTTTGGTCCATCAAGCTTCAACTACTCCTGATCCGACTCCCGCACAAGCGTTGGATCCACCTTTAGAGCCTATCTGGGCTCAGGGTTCTCTTGCTACCACAGATTCGTTAGACTTAGTCTTTCTTTCTGATGAAGCTATAATCGAAGCCATGACTAGTCCGGACAAACCTTGGGAAGATCTTCATCACAGATCATATTTCCTCCTAGAGTTAAGCCGAATCGACGCCAGAGAATTCACTATCACCATGATGGGAGAACAGCCATGTCCCATTAACCTCTTAGCTACACAAGAAATTTATGCTGAGGGAAATATGGCGACTATCGCTGCCACTATACCTATCAACATCTCCCGAAACCCTGGAATTGTGGAGAATTTCTTCATTGGAGCGGATTTCTCCCCCGAAGAGGTTCAGATTTACACGGATCTTTTCAAAGAATTTCACGACGTTTTTGCCTGGTCTTATGAGGAAATTCCAGGCATCGATCCAAAAAATGTTGAACATGAGATCACAACGTATCCTGATGCTAAGCCTGTTCGACAAAAACTTCGTCCAGATAATCCTAGGAAAGCAGCAGCCATCAAGGCTGAGGTTGAGAAATTGCTCAAGGCAGGGTTCATTTACCCAATTCATTTGACTCAGTGGGTGTCAAACCCCGTACCGGTTGATAAAAAACAAGGCACGATTCGTGTATGTACCGATTTCCGTGATTTGAATAAGGCATGTCCAAAAGATAATTATCCAACCCCATTCATCGATCAGATCATTGATGAGTGCAACGATTGTGAATCCTTTTCGTTCATGGATGGTTTTTCAGGATATAATCAAATCCAAATCAAACATGAGGACCAACACAAAAAAAATTCATTTGTCCATGGGGTACATTCGCTTATCGTAAGATGCCTTTTGGTCTCAAGAATGCTGGAGCCACTTTCCAGCGGGCCATGTCTTTTGCATTTCACGACCTCAAACATATAGTCGAGGCCTATCTAGATGATTTAGCATCACGCTCTCGCAAGCGAAAGGATCATCCTATGCACCTCTGACTAATCTTTGAGCGTTGTCGCTACTTTAGGATTCGCTTAGATCCCAACAAGTGCAACTTTTGCATCACGTCAGGACGTTTGTTAGGTTTCATCATTTAAAAAATAGGGATCATGGTCGATCCTCTTAAGGTGGAGGAAATAATCCAGTTTCCCCCCCCACGCACAATCTTACAACTTCAAAGTCTTCAAGGCAAGGTGAACTTCTTACGACGCTTCATCACCAACTATGACGAAATCACCAAGGGCTTTATGCGTTTACTGAAGAAAGATGTTCCCTTTTTCTGGGATGAAGCAGCTCAACGCTCTTTCGACGCATTAAAACACGCCCTCACTACCACACCTCTGCTACAACCACCTAATTATAACAAAGACTTCTTATTATATCTGGCTGCCACAAAGTCAACCATAGGTATGGTTTTAGTTCAAGAGGATGATTCATTTTCCGAATACGTGATCTATTACCTGAGCCGAGGCCTCGTAGGACTGGAACTTAATTATTCCCATCTCGAAAAACTTGTGTTGGCAGCAGTTCATGCTGTCCAATGGTTCTGTCACTATGTTCTCTTTCGTAAGACCACCGTTGTTGCCGTCGTGAATCCATTCCAGTACATGTTGACACGACGAGTTATCGGCGAAAAAATCAATAGATGGATGGTAATCCTCCAAGAATTTGACTTAAACTTCATTTTAGACAAGTCCAAAAAGTCACTGGTCTTCGCAGAACTTATCTTGGAGCTTCCGGTTGAGTCAGGTGACGTAGTGCCTGAGGAATTGCCTATCCAGGGGGATATGTTTTTGATTGAATCTTCAGACCCCTAGTATGGAGATATATTGATCTATATCTAGACTTTGAAGTGCCCCACCTCTGCTTCTCGTGACGAGCGTCGGCGGATACGCCATCAGGATAAGAACTATCTCATACTCAATGATACGTTCTATCGGAGAGGTGTAGACTGCATCTTGCGCCGATGTCTCACTCATGAGAAGGTCATCATAGTGCTCAACGATTTTCATACAGGAGCCTGTGGAGGTCACTTGTCCGGGTTGGAAACAACCTAAAATATTTTACGAGCAGGTTACTTTTGGCCCACACTTATGAAAGATTGTATCGAGTCGGTCAAGAAGTGCCATCCGTGCCAAATCTTCTCACGAAAGATGAGGGCACATCCAGCTCCCATGTTCCCTGTCATCATAATTGGTCCCTTCACTAAATGGGGGATTGATTACACTACATGCAACCCCCCATCAACAAGGGGGCACCGCTATATCATCGTAGTTGTCGACTACTTCACTAAGTGGGTCAAAGCTATGCCAACGTTTAAAGATGATGGAGAGACTGCAACTCTCTTCTTATTTAACTAGATTATAGCATGGTTCGACGTCCCGAGAAATATTGTCACTGACCATGGCAGTCACTTTCAGAACCAAATGATGTCCGAGTTAACATCAAAGCTTGGGTTACGGAAAGAACATTCCTCACCTTACTATCCCCAAGTCAATGGGTAGGTGGAAGCTGTTAACAAAACTCTTAAGACGATCCTACAGTGAACTATCAACTCAGCCAAGTCAAATTGTCATTTGATGTTATACTCGACATTATGGGCTTATTGAACCTCAGTTAAGACTGCAACCGGTTTCTCACCTTTCCAACTCATTTACGGGCTGGAGGCAGTCTTGCCCATTGAATGTCAAATTCCATCTTTGAAATTTGCGGTACAGTTATTGCCAAACACTTCTCCACTTGAAGAACGGTTAGTACACCTTGAGAAGCTTGATGAACAATGTCGCGATGTGGCCCTGGCTAACGAGGCTCATAAAAATAAGGTCAAGTGTCAATATGATAGGTCCGTTCGTCCTCATGTTTCTCTGAGGGCGACCTTGTCCTAGTCTATGACCAAGATAAGGACCCCCTGGGGGCAGGAAAGTTTAAACCCATGTGGTTTGGACCCTTCATTATTAAGGAGGTTTTAAAAAAGGGTGCTTATCGTCTGGTCAATTTTGAGGGGAATGCTTTGGCGGAGCCTAGAAATGGGCTCTACCTCAAGAAGTATTACTCATAGAACGGTCACTGTGGGTAACTTTTTGTAACATATGTATAGTCTTTGTACTATTACTTTTTACATTTCTTTTAAAACGTGTTATGGATGTGTCATTGATGTTATCTTTCATCAATATGGCAGATGTCAAGTGAGTCTGAGGTGTTCGTTGGGTATGCAGACGAGGCTAGTCGACACACGCGGAGGCTTGCCTCCGCAGCTTGGGTAATCTTTACACCATAGGGCCAGTTGTTATCTTCCGGAGGTATATGCTTAGGTGACACCACAAACAATGTTGTTGAGTATAGTGCAGTTATTGAGTTGCTTCGTGACGCTTTTTCATTGGGTATCTCTCGTCTCCGGGTCTATCTCGATGTTCAACTGGTTGTGTCGCAGCTAAACAGAATATACCGGGTTCATGACCCAACTTTACACCGACGATTCCTTAGGGTACGTCTCTTGGAACACAATTTTGATTATATTACTTATTTTCATCTTCCTAGGAGTCTAAATCAAATCACAGATACTCTAGTTAATCACATCTTAGATTGGCATCTTGCTCACATATAAAAAGATCATGATCATACACATGTAAATACATTTTTGTACACATAATCCATAAGACACAAAAAAGGAATAAAAAAGCATATATAAACATAATAAAACCCTCAGAGTACATAGATGGGCACAAGCACCTCAAAAGTGGGAACCATAAACGAGTCACTGGGCTTATGCCCTAAAAAAAAAATATATATATACATATCGGTGCTCGTGGCACATAAAAGTCTAAAGTCTGTTCAGGGCCTATGGGCCCTGTTATAATCATATACAGCCTGGCCTAAACGCCTAAAAAATCGGACCCATGTCCGAGGTACCCCCACAATATGAGTCTGCAAGGAGGGCAACAAGTCCTCTATCTCTGCCATGGGAACTGTGCGAGTGAGCGTAGTAAAGTTTCGCTCAATCCGCCTCAGGACTCTCTCGGCCTCTCCTGCTGGGAGGTTCCCGGCTACTGCTGCTCCTCCAGCGGCGACAGCTGCGGCTTCAGGCCGTGGGCGACGCATGTTCTGTGCATAATTGGCAGGTCGCATGGGTCCCACATCTGCATGCAATGAACGTTCACCCATCAAAAACTCTGGTATATAAAAACATGATATATATATCGAAAAGACATTAAAATTACATATGCAAACAAAAAAACTGTATAGGTGGAGACTTACCCATCTCCCCTCGCTCCTCACCAGGAGGCACTGGTATCGCTGGATCTCTGGAGAAATCGATCCCTGCATATGGGTAATCCTCAATAGCTGGGATCTGTCGTGACAGCCAGGAAAAAAATTCATCATTGAAGGCCTCTATGGTCCTTCCAATACCCTGTCGCGGCAGCAACGCTACCCATCTGCACACTGCGGGGAAAGTAACCAGATGTCCTCGTACTGTCAACCGACGACTAAAACATGGAACTCTCTCGAAGAAAAACGAACACAGGATGGTCCCAAACCTGAAGTTCCTATGTGTCCGCTGTCTGCAAGCTGTCAACTGACCTATCATGCTTGCTAGTAGTGTGGAACTCCAATCAAAAATTTGTGCATTCATGCACTGGATTGCAAAGTTCATCTGTGTGCGCAAAGCCTAATGCACGGCTGCGGAGCCAGTAATCCGCCCAATGAGCGATAAAATAGTATGAAGGGCGAGGCTAGTAATCCTACTCACAGGTACCGAGGAATATCTTTGATCGGTCCCAGCCTCACAATAATCCTCTATCATCTCCGAGACTTTGCTCGGCCACGAAGGAAAAGTCTGAAAGTTGATTGGTTCCCCTCTCCTGGAGAGGCCAGTCAAAAAATAAATATCCTCGGTGGTGGGCACCAAGGATTGCCCCTCTATCATGAAAGCCTCTACATCAGGGTGCCAATAGTCAACCAGGGCATTCAGCAGCCTTGGTTGCGCATGCATAAACGAACACAACAAGAATTTCACTAAACCACATTGCGTCAGTACGACCATGATGTTCGGATCTGCGGCCACTAACTCATTAGCGGACTCGTGCTCCCTCTCCCTCCACTGAACATACATCCTGCCAACAAAAAAAAGCAAAAAAGGAGGGCATCAGTACCGCACGGGGGTACTCGTGGCCTGTAGAGGTGACAGTCGTGGGTACCCACGGGCTGTCCCTAGACATCCCACGTTTTCCTAGGGCCGACCTCTTTGAGGTCGATGACCATCCCCAAAATACACTTAAATGCAATAAATGAATTATTGAATTACAAGATAAGGGAGTTTGTACTTACTTGGTCCAAGAAGAAGTCAGTTTCGTCCACTATAGCTCCCGAAATCATGATCTTTGGCAAAGGGGTTCTTTTGGCTCCAGAGTCAATTTCCAAATCAGCAATGGTGATAATGAGCTGCCAGCTTCTATTTATAGACTTTTTGGCCTCTTTTTGTCAC
>JZKD02S1908970.1:258737-270178 GCA_000966675.3 Picea glauca
TTCTATTGGAATAGTGTTGATAATGATACATATCACAAAGTTGTAATTTATGTTTTTTTTTAAAAACTATTTTTTGATATCGTTGCATTTCAAATATGGAATGCACTAGTTCTTTTATATTATGAAAGTGCACCAGAAACTTTTTTTTATAGAAAATTATGTGATTTATTTATAAAATATATTCAATAGCTTGTGTATTAAATGGTACTCGATATATATTGATAAAAAAAATTGTGTGACAATAGTTCAAATAACAAAAATTCTGATCGACACAATGATAACACATCAAAAAAGCAAAAAAAAAAGAATGTTCTTTGTAAATTATATACAAAATTAATATGTTAAAAAGATAGTTTCTTTGTAAATTCTATACAAAATTAATATATTTGAACTATATGTAAGTTTAAATAATATGTATTGATCAGTGTGTGTCATGCAGAGACAAAAAGTGAGGAAGCACGATAAGATTCTTTGTGATCTAAGTGAAGAACGTAAAAGCTTGGTGGAAAAATTGCAAAAAGAAGAATAGGGTGAATGCAAAAATTCTATTCAATATGAGTTCCTTTTTGAATTTTCATTAATAATATATTTAAAAATCTTAGATAACTTGTTTCAAATAATCTATTAATTCACATATGTTTAATGTGTTGCAGGGACCAACAATGAAGGAATGGAATGTCATCCTAAGAAAATAAAAAATTATAGATGTAAATGATGATGAATTGGTCCTTAGCTCATGTGGAGTGTTGTTGGAGGTTAATGAAAGGGGGAAATACTTTTACAAAACTATGAGGGATATAATCGAACTAACATAGAGACGTACTTTCCACTTATAATACATAAATTAGTCCAATGATTCCAAGAATAGGGTTATATCTAAACTACAGGGATCATTTTCATAGCAATGGTCAATGAGACCTGTCAGACTTGCAATAGAAAAAACATACAACAACAAAAAATAATCATTCGAAAAGTAATATTCTTAAAAATGTTTTTTTAGAATATGCATATATTACTATAAACCATTCCATTATTAATATCAATTTTGTTATATTTATTTTTCATATATCAATATAAAAATAGTTTATTGCCATGTTACTTTTTTTTAAGAAAATTATGAAAATCACAAAGGATCAATGAGTTGATATCCAAAATATGCAAGTCTGAATGTTGAAAAAAATGTATAAGGAGATGATAAAAGAAACAGACATAATTGCATCACAAGAGGATCCATCTCAACAACAACGTGCTTCAAATGTATGAAATCATTGAAATTTTATATTAGCAAATTTTGTGAGCAATTGTTCTTTCCTTATAACATTAACTTAAGATTTATTTTTTGTATATTTTAATTTGTTTTAAGTAGCCATCCTTGAATGTCTTCAAATAGGTGCTAACATACAAAGAAGAACCATCAAAAAAATTGATTGACATTGGGTTAACTAATGGTTGTGAGCATATTTTAGCATATCAAAAATGAATTGTGGAATTTGTAAGTATCTTATATTGTTTTACTTCTCTCATTTTATAATTAATGGAACAAACAAAATCTTTTATATTAAATCTATGATTTATTATGGGATATAAAACTTGCGGGAAACAAAGTATGCAAATGTTCCAATAGAAGAGTTGTTGACAAAAGGCATAAGATTTGGTTTTGAAAACATGTGTATCATTCAAGACTCAATTCTTGCTATGGTATGCCATTTTTCAATTTACATTCATGTATATTATTTATTTCAATTTTCATTATTCTCACCAATGTAGATACACTCATTACAGTTTACTTTTATTTTTGTATATGGAATCATTTAAAGAAGAGGAAAACAATCGAGGCAATCAAAAAAATATTCGACCAAATAACCCAAGTCATGGAAGTAGCTCGAGCACTGACAACAGTTCCAACGAAGAATGAGGATGAATTTGGATATCAATGCAAGATGTTTTATTTTTTGAAATAATTGTCTATGAAAATGAGACATTTTGTTTAATGTAATGGACATAGTGTCCCAATTTAAAGACAAAGGGTTACCAATAAGATAAAATTATACATTTTGTTTAATGTAATGGATATAGTGTCCCAATTGAAAGATAAGGGGTTACCAATAAGTGTCGACAAATTTTGTATCACAACGAGCATATCATTCGTATATAATAAAATATGTTATACTTTATTCTATTGTGTTGTCCAATGTTGTTGTGAAATATTACATCATTGATTAAATATTATAATGAAGAGATGCAAAATATGATGATATAACAAATTAATCCAAACATCATATCCAAATGCACTAATCAAAATTTAATTTAAATATTGAAGAGGACTTTGGTGAAGCTTTTGGGGGGTTAGAATAAAAAACATATGAATACCTAGGATGAAAAAATGATCTTTATTAAAAACTCTTAGAACAAAGTTGTCCACACTTCTACTACTAAGTCCGTTTTTGAAACTTGCTTTAGGTATTTGTCAATTTTTCCCTTGGATGTTATTTATGGATATCAAGAAGGAGTGAGGGAGGATGTCATAGAAGAGGTCTCGAGCAAAAAGTGATTTGTTGAAAAGATTAGATATATCATTTTTCAAATACAAGAGATGATCAATAAGTCATAGGAAAAATATAAGTTGAAACATGATCAACATAGAACTAAGAAGTTATTTAGAGTGGGAGAGAAAGTTCAGTTATATCTTGAAAAGGAAAGACTAAAAGGTACTTATGAGAATACCAAGTCTCTATGGTATGGTCCTTTTGAGTTATTGGAGATGGTATGAGATGAAGCCTACAGTTCCCCCATACATGCTAGTCAGTAGTGAGTGTGGATAATTTTAAACTCTACGAGCCCTTCAAGTTGGATCATTACCTACTATTTAAAACATATCACTAGATTCTCAAGCATAGTTTAAAGATGACACAATTCTATAGAAGAAGTAAAAAACTACAATATAGGGTTAACATGACATTTGGAAGATTGGGTTGAAAGGACAACTTCAATGAAAAGTAAAATGGTACTCGAGAGAGAAGGTAGAGGAAAAAAAAATCACCTCATTCAGTAAATATTTTGGGTACCAAAATCCTCTAAAATTGGGAGGTATGATCATGACTAAGTCAATATGTCATTTTTCGTCTATCTTAGTACTTTTTGGGTGGAAAAAAATGGGGGAATCTACTTGCAGAGCCATTTTAGTGGTACAACCCAATTTGGAAAATTGGAGTCATAAGCCATTTGAAATATTTTGAAGCCATTTTTAGGCATAAAAAAATCTATTTTACTTTGGAGGATGATTCCATTTCCAATACACCTAGACCTTTTCAATGATGAGAGAATCTCCTCAATATAAATTCGTATGTGAAAGTTATACCTCCCACAAGTTGATGTACCATGTTGGCCACCATGGTATGAGTGGATGTCACGTTAGATGCCATTACTCAAACATGTGGGGCTAGCCACATGTGTATTCTCAAGAATATTCTATAAGGTATAAATATGATCACTAATTAAGGGTTGAGGAAGTCCAAACCCTAACACTAGATGGATATGAAACTATGTTAAATACGATGCTACTATGAGGAGAAAAGGTTCCCTTATTTAACATTGCACTTGTTCCATATTAGAGAACAACAACTAGGAGTGGTATTTTGAGATTATAAAAGAGGAAGGAAAGATTTTGACAGTGTCAAAGGAAACTCCATAGTGAGTGTCTCTTTCTTTGTATTTGCATTTCCTTAATCGAAGAAAGGAGAGTAGAGCAGTGACATCACCTTCTAGCAGATTTCTCTCCCATATTGGGTTTCCTAGGATATATCTTGTATTCATTCTTCTATGAATGATGTGCTATTTTTATGGTTTATTTCATTTTCATAATTCAGTTTTTTCATAAATTAAAGCAAAGGTAATAATTAACTAATCTAGTATCTACGGAAATAAGCTTCAAAATTTAATATCTCAAAATAGTTGAAGATCTATCGTGACAAACTATTCTAGTGGAATGTCATGGTGGTTTAGAGATCATTATGAGTGTTTCGAGCACGCTAATGGAAACCAAGTAGGGCCCACTCTATAAGAATAGTGTTTATGTGAATTAGCTAGTATGTACCTCTATTTTGTTATATGTATTTGAATTCTATATATAACGATTTTTTTTGCCTTGAATTTTTATAGGTTGGTTTTGCAATTTCACTAATGTGATCATTCGTAGATATTGTAGTTATGCTTTAATTCTAGTAATTGTAAACTCGTAGATATTGTAGTATGCTTTAATTCTAGTAATTGTAAACTTGTAGCTTTGTTCTTGTTTAATGTTTATAATTTCAATAATGTTTATGTGAATTAGTTAGTACGTACCTCTATTTTGTTATATGTATTTCAATTTTATAGTTAACGATTTTTTTCATTGAATTTTCATCGATTAGTTTTGCTATTTCATTAATTTTATCATTAGTAGATATTGTAGTTATCCTTTAATTCTAGTAATTATAAACTTGTAGCTTAGTACTTGGTCAATGTTTATATTTTCATTAACATAGGTTTAATTCATGAAATTGGGATTTTTGTAGTTATTTTTTTTTTTTTCATATTTGTCACTATCATCAATTTTTTATTTATGAAACTTGTTTTCATTATGCTAAGTGTTAATTATAAACTTGTAGCTGAGTACTTGGTCAATGTTTATATTTTCATTAGCATAGGTTTAATTCATGAAATTGGGATTTTTGTAGTTATTCTTTTTTTTCATATTTATCACTATCATAAAAATTTTATTTATGAAACTTGTTTCCATTATGCTAAGTGTGTAAGTTTGGAATGTATAGAATGCAAATTGGTTGTAAATGCATTTCAATTTATAGAATAGTATCTATAGCTTCAATTTTAGTGGTTTCTTTCTCTTTTTACTTTTCATTGAAATGTAACGTCATTGAAATTAGTTATAGAGTAATTTTTGTGATGGGCACATATAGAAAGACATCTCACAAGCATTTAGACCTGTGTTTGACATAAGAAATGTACAAATAATCTAGGAATCTGTTCTATTAATAATAAAGTTTTTATTTGATCTCTCATTTTTGGTGTCATTTCCAAGGTGGCACCTTCTCATTATAATAAGGTGATGGCAAAGGTCTAGCTCTATGTACCTTTAACCTAGGCACCTTGCATCCTCTCACCACTGTTGCTCCTAGATTGGAACAACAGAACAGCACCTACCTAAAGAAAGGTCCCGTTCACTTTTCCATTCTATGTTCCCTCGCCCGTTCACCCTCTCTCTGTTCCCTCGCTCTGTCCACCGAGCCTTCTTCCAATGAGCCAGGCGTCCCAATCACCTTGGTCCCCCACCCCCGTCTGTTCTAAATAAATATGTTTGAGCCCTGTCTTCATAACGCACCCATCCGTCCTAATAACCCTGGTCCGCCTGGGTTTTCCATTCATATACAGCAATGATACCTTGGATCGTGGGGGGAGGGTGATGGAGGATGGTCCTTGCCCTCACCCACGGTCGGATGAAACTCTATCGGGGCACCGGCCTCCAACTCGTGGGGGAGGGTGATGGTGAAACTGCTGCTGGCTAGGGATAACTCTTGTTCTGATTTTACAACAAGCTCTCCTAACTATTTGATAAGACTGGCTCATATAGACATAACTCTTTGATAAGTTATTCAACAAGAAGTCATGAGGCAAGTCATGCTCTCCTAACTATTTGATAACTCCGTTGTTCTCAAGCCATGTGGAGGACTTACCCCCATGTGCAGGTATGTTGAACGCGGCTTGTTGCCATATTGGAATTACCTACTGCTACTATAGTGGAGGTTCACTAAACAAGGATTTAGAAACACCTACTGAACAAGGATGGATTTCTCAGCGGGAGCTAGCTCTAAGTATGTATGTATGGTTCTCCAGTTTCAGCTGCTTTTTGGGTGCTTTAGAGGCCAAGTATTGAACTTGCAGGCCATTGCCAAATAAGCTTTCCAAGGTGATGTCAAAAGATTATAAATTATTTAAAATGATTTAAGAAATATGCATGGTATGGAAATCAACAAGAGAAACTATCAACTACCTATTATGTGGGATGTCATACATAGTGTTATGAATGAATTTAGAATTAGGACATGAAAAACTATCAACTACCTATTTTGTGAGATGTCATACATAGTGTTATGAATTTAGAATTAAGACATATAAATGCATGAATCGAAATAGAGACTCAAAAAAGAATATTCCATGATGCAGTAAGAAGCAATCAAGTTACTAACGAACTAGTAAGAAAATTGACAAGAGGAGAAATTTTAGAGACAAAATGAAGATTCCAGCCAAATCTCAAGGAAGAAGTTGTTAAATATGTCCCTGTATCAGTTAAAATTGAAGTGATTTCTGCAATTGAAGATGAAATTATAACTACCACTGCATTCCATGGTGCAGTAAAAGAAATCAAGTTACTAACGCACTAGTAAGAAATTTTAAAGACAAAATCAAGATTCCAGCAAATTCTCAAGGAAGAAGTTGTTAAATATGTCCCTGTATCAGTTAAAATTGAAGTGATTTCTGCAATTGAAGATGAAATTATAACTACCACTCCATAGGTTTCGAAGACACGTGACCTAATCAATGCTCAAGCAAACTATTAATTTTAAGAAAATTTAGTACAAGAACCTGAATTTCCTATAGAAATGTTTCATTCTGAATAATCTGTAGTATAATTGGAGTCATATTTACGCCGAAAGGCATACACTTATTGACAATGGGCACAATTAATGATCTTTTAACCTTATTTTACCTTAAACCCTAATTTGATGGCTATGCATTGAAGAAGCTGTCATATTCTTAGTCGTCCTCCAAAATCAATGGATCAGATTTATAGTTCATAATTTTCTTGCATTTAGCAAGGCATCCGTTAACATTTATCTAAGCGTTCACCAACCGCCAACCACTTTGTGGCTGTGCTAGTTCTAGAATTTTAATCCCTTAGACGACATGGTAGATGAAGCAAAAAGAGCATCCTTGGACAAACAAGAACCTATTAATTTTGAATTTCATATTCGAGAGATTGGCGATGTTAAGGAATTGAAGAATAATCAATTGTCTTGTCTACCGAATTTTCATGGCCTTGGTATCCAAGACATGGATGCTTTTCTTTTAGATTTTGATGTCCTATGTTGAATTTATGATTATATTGAAGAATACTCCATTGGCTTGTCTACCGAATTTTCGTGGCCTTCGTATCGAAGACATGGATGCTTTTATTTTAGATTTTGATGTCCTATGTTGAATTTATTATCATTATTCCGATTCCTAGAAGTTAAGTTATTTCCAACCACCCTCAAAGATGAAAATACCATGGGTCTCGGTGGAAATACCATGAAGACATTGGAGGAGATGCGGAAATCTTTTTCAAAGAAATATAAACACTAAACACTATCGCAAGGACAAAGATCTTCGAAAATAGATTTTCATGATAATAGAAAAAGAAGATGAAATCTTGGAGGATTATGTTGAGAGACTCTCGTACAATTTATAGAATCAAAACAACAACCAAAAAAAGGATCTAGAGACATTAAAAATGATCGGTGGAAATACCATGAAGACATGGGAGGAGATGCGAAAAACTTTTTCAAAGAAATATAAACACTAAACACTATCGCAAGGACAGAGAGATCTTTGAGAATAGATTTTCATGATATTAGAAAAAGAAGATGAAATGTTGGAGAATTATGTTGAGACACTTTCGTACAATTTATAGAAATCAAAACAACAAAAAAAATTACAATTTATAGAAATCAAAACAACAACAAAAAAATCCAGAAACATTAAAAATTATTCTCTTGAGAGGAATTAGAGATGCCTATATTGATGTATTAAGTATCATGGGAGATGGTGATGCTTCTCATCTGAGCTATGAACATTTGTGAACCCCTAAAATATTAGAAATGAATATATAGATGTATTAATGACTATATTGATGTATTAAGTATCATGGGAGATGGTGATACTTTTCATATGAGTTATGATGACATTTGTGAACCCCTAAAATGCTATTTTAGAGGCACCATAAAATATGGAAAAATCCCTTGACATATTCATATTGAAGTTGAAAATATCTTGAAGTATTTCAAAATTGGTATTTTTAGCTCTTTGATTTCTTAGTTGGACACACTGTACATAAATAAATAAAAATATGATGAAGCAATGATAGCATTGCAAGCCACTTTTCTATTTCGGTGTAAGAAGAAACATCGCCTAAAGAATTTCCCATTGAAAAACTAAAACATGTCTAGAATTGTTAGACCAAAAGATATATTTCATTACTTGAGTTAAAAGTAGTCTACCAATGGGCCAATGAAGGGAAATTTTTTCTTTTTTTTGCTCGCTCAAAATTGACTATGAAAACCTCAACCACCAAGTATGGTACCAAAAACATATCAATTTTATACTTTTTGTGTGATAACACTCAATGTCCCCCCACACTAGGTATTCACCTATGCCATGGAAACCCTAGCAACACCAAAACCAACATTGACAATAGGAAGTCTCCATTTAGTAACATTCCCCAACATATATCCCAACAATTTCCACCACAAGAAGAGGTCCAATTTCCCTAGAACAATACGTCCAAAATAATTTCCTACTTATCCCACTCCTAATCCTAAAAATAAATTAACTTAGCCCACTTACAATACTAAGCTAAAAAGTTATCCTACTTATTTAATCGAAAATAAAGAGAGATTAAACATAGTGTAAAAAACCTATCCTAAGCACACTATTAAACCTAGTAATACTTAAAAACCAATATATCACTAGTATTTATTGGGAAAAAAAAATATGTCCATGAAAACCTCCTTCTAGACTTACTTAGGTATGGTTTATCTTAAAAAACACACTAGAAGGAAGAAAAATCTAAAGTAATATGGCCTTATCATAAAATTCCCTTGCACATTATGCATTACAACTCTTATTTAAAAATGTTTCAAAGCCTTATTTCAATTTTAATATTTTTTTGTTGCAAAACTTTACTTTTGAGTTTGAAGGCTTTTCTTGTTTTCTCTATAAACTTATTTTAGTTTGTAACATTCATATCTTAGTTGAAATTATACATTTTCAACTATCACTTACATGCACCTTTTAATTTTCCGGTTATATAACAATGTTTCCATTTGTGGTTCTTATTTAGCCTTTCTATAAAACACGTCTATTGGTTAGAAGAAAATTTTGTTGCGGTAGATTATCAATCATACATTGATTATCTTAGTAGCTGACGAACCTCCATGGTTACTATATCAACTATTTAGCATGTTTGATCAATTCAAGGGTTCTCTTCATTTGTTCAAATACAACACAGAACACACTACAATTTGGTATGGGCAAGTTTCGGTAATATCATGCTTGTTTTTAATACAAGGAAAATGCAACACACTAGACTATAATTTGGTATACTTGTAATATCATGATTGTTTTTAATACAAGGTATTGAATTCTCTTGGAATTGTTCTCAAACATATGTATTGTGTAACTTATTGTTTCCTTTTGCTTATTTGGTTTTGCATGAATTAAGCTAACATTATTTATATATCTCAAATTGGAAAATTGATAATTTAATCAACACCAATTTGTGTTATATTTTTTCATTTACTATATTTATTATTATTATTATTATCTATTACAAGTTTCCTACATCCTCCAAATTCTCTTTTGTATTGACGAAAGTACGTTCTCTTCATTTGTTATTAATTAAGTAGAATGGAAAAAAGAACGGGATCATTTCAATCTTATAAAAACACTGTTATTTCAGTTGTTCAAAGGAGATACCCTCTTCCTACAATTATCACCAATAATTTTTAAAGGACTCTATGAGAACAACTAAGATGTACTACAATCAATGGATTTTCATGTCATTATCAAGGAACAATAAAATTGAATGGAATTGAATCCCTACTCGATGCACATTAACAACAAATTGCACCACCCATTTTTATGGTGTTCCAAATCCGGTTATAAAATTGATGAGAAGTTGAATGAGCATAATTATAAAATCGATGAGAAGTCAGTACATTAACAACAGATTGCACCACCCATTTTTATGGTGTTCCACATCCGATTATAAAATTGATGAGAAGTCGAATGAGAATAATTATAAAATTGACGAGAAGTCAAAAAAATTGATGAGAAGTCGAATGAACATAAGGAGATTTCTAGTTTGGGAGCTATTGAGATTCAACATGGTTATTATGAGTTAAATTGAGAGTTCAATTGGAGGAATGTCCATGCAATCCTCCTAAAATCAAAATAATGGAAGCTAATTAAATAAAGGGGTGTGCAACAAAATCGGGTTAGGGGAGATGATAAGTCCCACTTTTAGCATGTCTATGACTATCTTTTTTCGCTACTTACTTATCCTTCTATCCATAATATTCTCTTCCACTTCCCATTACAATGAATGTGATAAGGTAATCAAGAAGCATTTTTAGGATTTTTCATTTTTTTTTCGAATTTAAAAGAAGTTATATGTTATGTAAAGTTTTATTTTATATGAAAAATACTTCCCATTACAATGAATGTGATAAGGTAATAAGAGGCATTTTTAGGATTTTTCATTTTTTTTTTCAAATTTAAAAGAAGTTATATATTATGTAAAGTTTTATTCTATTTGAAAAATTAATGATGTATTAATATAAGAGTTTTAAAGGAAATTTGTAGATGTCGACAGGTCTACTATGGAAGATGTTATGGCACAACCAACCATGAAATCACATGGGCATATGATAAAGATTCTATAGGACCACTAATTGAACAACAAGTTATAAGAGATGATACAAATTCATTACCAAACGATGACCAATCAAATAGTCATTTATAAAGTTAATACACGATGTTTTGAATTCATAACCTAGCATAACATAACATATGCAAACTCAAGCAAAAAAATGATAATCCGGCATTAAAAAAACCATTGAATTGATACTTCCTGTATTCATGGTAATGAAGACCATTATAATTGTGGTTACTAGTTTGTTAAAATCCATGATGGACTCAATAGTTTCTAATCAAAAAATGTCATAGCATGGTATATTTGTTAGTAGACATTTAAATCATGTTATAATCATTTCTTTTTGAATGGATTAAGAGTATATTTACATATGGATATATAGATGAGGAAGGGATCTTGTTAAAGTATAATGGGAAGTTGAGGGAATGTAGACTTATATTTTTAAATATAATAAATTTCATTTTCTTTTGCATTTCCATGTTTATGAGTTTGTTTGAATTTTATAGTGTTCTAGTTTATTCCAGCATCCAGTTTTTAAGAAGACATAGCTCACTCTATGAGAGATGGTGTTCTGAAAATTAGATTTTGTTATAGGTATTTGAATTCTAATTTTTTTGAATATAATGGTGTTTTGAAAATTAGATTTTGTTATATGTATTTTTGAATATAATAAATTTCAATTTTTTTTTTTTTT
>JZKD02S1908970.1:308879-322786 GCA_000966675.3 Picea glauca
AATTTTGGAGGAGCACTGTATTTTTTGTGGCATGTATTTATGTGGCATATAGTTTTGTGGCATATTGTCTAGTTGGAGGAGTTTGGTTTTGGGGGTTTTTGGTGAAACATTGTAGGGGGCACCTGGTTGCTGAGGGTTTTGGGCATGGGGGCCAGGATTCCTTTCGGTATCCTGGAGCTAGGGAGCCAGAGATGCTGCTTCTAGCTGGTTGGGAGGTTAGTCGGTTTGGGTAAAGTTTGGTCAATGCATCAGGCTGAGCAAGGCAACAGGGAAAGGACAACCATATTAGCAGGAATTAGCATCATAAGGAGGTATTTTATTTATGAATTTGTTGAGTTATTTTCATGTTGTAGATAAATTTTAAATTCTACTGAATATTATATGCTTATATGAAGCTAAATGAATTATTTACGCACTGAAAGAAATTCCATGTTTGAAATTGAAATTCTATGTTTTAAATTTTATGTGTAGTTGTATCAATTTTATTAGGCTTGTTAATTTCCGGTCCCTACAAAATGAATTCAGAAGATGAGGTCATGCCTCTTCATTTATCATCTATAAATGAGTGAAAGACATGTTTCATACCTAGTTCTAGAAGCCTCCTATAACTTATCAATCAACAAAATTTATTTAATTTAAAATGTGCTAAGGATTGGCCCTATTACAGCCTAGAACCAACACTTGCAACAACATTTTCTGGCACCATTGTCAGGAACAAAGGACTGAAGCTATCTTCCCTGGGATACGACAAAAGTTTAGAGCTATTCCTTGATGGTGAACAAGGGATAGGCATTCAATTGGTTGTGATTATTCACCTGGAGACTCATTGGTTCGAAGACTCTACATGATTCACTGGCGACTCCACTAGTCTCAAAATGTCGAATATGTTCGTTGCTCGGATTGCTGCAAGGTTTGCTCCTTGGGACTTTACAAATGTTTATTGTTTTCCAAACACTGTTCCAAACATTAAAATTTGGGAAGATGTCCTTCCTAAATTTGGAGGATATGTAGACGATAATCATGCTCAACACTTGCTTGAATTTCACAAGCTCGTGGATGAATTAAATGTACATCATGAAGATGTCCTCATGAATATGTTTATGTTTTCGTTGGAAAGAGATGCTAGACTCTGGTATAAATATTTACCCCATTCCAATATTCCTTCATTGAAATATTTTCACACACCTTTTCATCAACATTGTAAGAGGATATATTCAACTGAAATGCTTTTTGAAGATTGTTGTAATATAGAATTCATAAGACAAAAATATCAAACAAATCTTATTGAAGAGGGGGAAGGAATATCATAAATTTCTCAAGTTGATGAAGATGACCGGTATGAAGAAGAGTTGCCTGATAAAGAAGCAGGATATGATATCACTTGTGATCATATTCAATAAGAATATATTCAGCATCACAGTCAACCGACAGAAGAGAAAGAAAATGATTCTTGTTTTATCCAGAAAATACAGAGACCACCTTCTCCTTTGACTAAAGAAGAAATAGTTTTGCTCCTGCATAGTCATGTTGCAGCCCCTGCTTACATAGATTTGCAATGTATACATAGTCTCGGATATGAGAGTCAAACTTCTTCCATTTCTGCAAATGTAAATCTGATTTTAAATAATGATAGTCATGTGTTTGATGAAACCTTACATGAAGTTAATGAACCTATTTATGATGATGATTTCTAGCCAGGAAATCATCTAGTAAGCCATGTTTTGTTTCATGAAGAGGATAGGGTTGTCACATTTAATAGTCTTGAAGGAAGTTCGATGTTCAAGGATGTTTTAGACTGTAATTTGGAGGAGTATAAATCTAAGATAGAAAGCATGCCAGAGAAAGGATCAGAGTTTCTCATGGTTGATGTCCTGAGCATTTGTCTGACTGATGACCCTCTTGAGTTATCTGCTGAACCTAAATATGATGAGTATAGTGATGATTATTACATTGTTTCTGTAGAGCAACTTGTTGTAGATTTTTCATGGAGTGATGATGGTCTTCAGACAAGATTGTGCCATGATTTTGGAGATGCCATTGCAGATGATCTTGAAGGGTGCTCAGATATTCTCTTTGAGAATGATCCTGAGCATTATAAATCAAAACGTAGAGTAGTCCTCAAGGTTTTAAAACCTCAAGACCATATATTTTTCCAAGATCCTTTTGCTAACCTTTTAGATTTATTTAATGGAGGAACACGCTATGTCATGGATATTTTGTCACATGAATCGAGGAAAAGTTTGAAAATTTATGATCAACAACATTTCAGATTGAAGTTGTCAGTTTCCTTTTTTAGCCTACTCAAAGAAAGCGTGAGAAGATTTCAAATAAGTAGACAGTTTTTGGATTGGCTTCACTCGCATTTTTGTATCATTTGATTCAGTGGGAATTTTTTAGTAGTTAGAGTAGGCGATGTATATAAATAAGCTTGAATTTGAGAATTAGAGTACAACAATGGTTTTGAGTACATTTCTAGTTCAGTTTGGCATCCTATATGGTTTTGATTTAAGACATTACGACTCCATATCCCAATGAATGCATAAGAGGTTTTTTTTTCGAAAAGGTGCAAGCAAAGTGGCAGAGTTCAGCGTTTGATAAGCATGGTTTCAGGTTGCCCAATGGATGAAAGAACTTGGTCTACTGTTCTTGTCGCTTTGCAAGAAAGAACCATCCCTAGATGGAGCCTATGTTCGAACAAATATTGAAATTTTGGCTTTCGGTATCTTAGGAGGAAGAAATTTATAGTGTTTAGCTACCGAAAGTGTAGACTTTAGGTAGCTTAAATCTCAGGTTTCATATGCCCTTAGCTACCAAAACTGTAGATGTGTTTTCACCCAAAAATCAAGTCATGAGGAGGCATGAAAAGAATGCAATAAATGACAATAAAATCTCAATAATAAGGTTTTACATAAATGCCACATCACCATTTTTGGTTTTTGGTATCGGGGGTTTGGCCGACATAGAGATTTTTACCATTGCTTTGTTTCCCCGAAACCCGAAAGGCGATATCGGGGTTTCGAGAAATTCAGTGGCTTATGGCACTCTAAAATTGCACTATTAGCTTCCGAAATCCAGGACTTTCGGTGGCTAAGATACCCTTGTTTTCGGCTTGTTAGCCATCAAAATCGCAGGTTTTTTCCAGTGACAAAACTACCTTAGAAAAACTCAATTTTCTCAATCGTGGAAAGGTTAATTTCCACGTTCGAATAGTCGATCGACATATACATATCCTAGTGGTGTATTCAGAATTTCATTTGGAGCTAGGGAAGTCAGTCAAAAGTCCTCCAAAATATGATGTTCATTTTCAGAAATGTGGCACTTTTACTGTGTTGAGTCATCATTTTCAAATGACGATTCTGAGCGACTGGAGTATCATTTTGAGAAATGGTCAAAGGATTTTATGCCTAACACATAAGAGATCAATATATTCTCTCAGGTTTCCTATAAGTCTCACAAATTTGGAGAATTGAATCCATCTCTGAGCCCTAATTTTTGGATCTCATATTTTCCTGTTTTGACACATGTTTGTAAAATGCAAATTTGGGGCAAATGGAAATAGATCTCAGGGAAATGAGAGAGTTTTTTGCTCAGAACAAATAGATTCACAAAAGACTCTTTCATTTTATACACATATGTCATGATTCGAGAGATACATAACCATAACCACAGCCTCAATTTTCAACAGTTTGGCCCATTTTCTATGGTAGAAGGTTTATGAAATTGATGGTAACTGTTGTTATCTTTTGGGAGGAAATTCAACCTCTTAGGGAGGATTTCGACCTCAATACCTACATGAGATACCTATTCATTTATAGAGGGATTTATTATGTAATTTGAATAATTTTTTAGTTATTCGAAAGGGGTTAGAAGACTTATATTATTGTATCTTCTTGAAGAGGAAAAGAGGGGGGTTGTTATAACCCTAATTTGCACCAGACATGCTTACCTGGCATCAGGCCATCTCAGATTCCTTCTTTGCCAAAACATTGTTGAAAAAATCTTCTTAAAAACACCTTTTATAAAGGCCCATATGCCCTGCTCCATTACTGCACATGTGTACACACTAGCTGACCCAAAACAACCCACGTGTACCTACAAAAGAAAGAAAAAAGGAAAGTTGTTGACGAAACACACAGCTTTGGGTGAGTTAACTAAACCTTCTAGCCATGCATGGCTGAGGGTTCGACCAAATATCTAGCTTCTTCTATCCTATAAAAGAAGGTTTAGGGGTCCCATTTGGAAGAGGAGAATCATAGTAAAGAAACTATACCCGATTGCACATTCCCTTTGTCCCAACACTTTAGCCATCCTTGTGCAAATAGAAAGATAGAGAAAAGAAGTTGGAGGACAGTTGAAGAGGATCCCAAGACCAGGTTCATGGAGAAGTGGTTGAATTCATCATTATAAGTTTATTTGTTGAAGTTAATAATAAAGAAGTACTTTTTCTCGTCCCACCATATGAGGTTTTGATGGTTTATTTCATACTTGTTTATTGAATCTCTAACCCATTAATCTATATATCAAATGCATGTGGAGTTTTTTTGGTTCTCTTGTGTGAATGCAGGTCAGCCTTGGGGGGAGAGATGCAGTTGAAAAGAGATCAAGCATGAAGAAGGATTGATATCAAACGCTCGAAATAAGGTATGCTCACTTGATCTTATTAACTACGTATTTTCTTAAGAATAATGGGGGTTAGGTCAGGGACGATGGTAGAAAGTAGAAATCTTTAGGTTTTTTCTGCATGCATAATTAAACCCTAAGTGCTAGTCTGTAGAGGTATTTCCCACTCACAACAGAATTGGTGACCATACTGGGGATTATCTAGGGTTTATGGGAATATTTTTTGGGTATTTTTAAGAACTGGTTTCATTTCTTGTTTTTACAGTTTCTGCAAAAGTCTGAGCTAATAAAGATTCTGATCTTCCATACCAATTATCTTTGTTTCTTTGCTTGGCTGTATTTTTTTTTTTTCGAGACCCACAGAGGTACACATGGACTGTATAAGGTCTACCCGCATGTACCCACACCCTGCATTCTCATAGCCCACATGTACAAGCTAGCTGAGGAAGTGTCAGTAGTGTGTATGATTCCATAAAATTTCTTTTAAAGAGGCATTCATCCTCTTCCCTATCAGAATTAGTCCTTCTCGGGGATTTTCTGGAAATCTTTCTAGTCTTTGTTGTTTGCAGTCTATATCTTAGGTTTCACCTGGGATTGGTTTGTTCTATGAAGTTTTCCTTGAATTGTTTTCTTTTTTCTGTTAAAGTAAGTGTTTGAGTCTTCAAGAGATTCTGGTTCTTAATACCAATAGTCTCTGCCTGGGTTGGCTTGCTTGTCTTTTCATTTGTCTTAGAGTTTCTGATATACACACGGCCTATATAAGGACAACACGTGTGTACACGCACTCTGAATTTACATAGATCGCCTGCACACGCTTGTTGTTGAACTGTCAACAATGTGCTTGTGGAGAGAATTTTTGGTGAAGGTGAGGCAGTCATCCTTTCCTTTGACAAGAGTTATACTTCTCGGGTTTTTGGGTTTTTTTCATAGCGGTCAGTAACTTAGATTTGATCACAGTGATAGCTTTCTTTTTTCGTTTAGAAGTTTTCCTCAAAATTTTTCTTTTATAGGGTTTTTAGACAAGTGTGGGAGTCCAGTTTTAATTTGTTTGTGTGTGATTTTTAAAGTGACTCTTTGCGATCTGTGCTTAGGCCAGAGGTTTTCTTGGTTTTGACTTGTTGATATTTTTCCTTTTTTCTTTGTGAGCATTCAAATAAAAAAAATTATTTTATTTCTTTGTTTGGTTAAAAAGTATTGTTTTGCACTAGTAATCAGGGAAAAGTCTTTGCTTTCATATGTTCTTGATGATTTACTTACCATAAGTAGCTCGTAGTCAAGTGAAATCTTTCTTTGAGTTTTTTGTTAAAAGATATTAGAAAAAATTTTAAGTTTGAAAAGTTGCTTAGGAGTTGAGTTAAGTAAAGGTTTTTGTTTCCAGCTTTCTGTTTATTTTTCTTTCCTCTTTCAAACATCACTAGTTTCACTTTCATAACCTTTGACTTAAGACAAGCCATAAAAACTAATGCTAAATCTAAAATTCATTAGACTTTTTATCTTTGTAGGGTCAACCAACTAGTTTAGGGTTAGGACCTTGAATTAGGTTGGAGAGGAAACTCTTCAAGGCCATTAAAATCAAACATTGGAGTCTGGGTTAGGGAGTGTCAAAGTCCAGTATCGTGAAAGTTATCCAAGACCCCCCTCTAACATAGGGGATAAACACAAGGTCGTGTGCAGAAAGGTAGTAGAGATAACCCCTCCAAAGCTGGACCAATTGTAGTGGAGAACATATATAGAGGGCTTGTCTTGGGATTCCGTCGATTGCATTTTCCACGAAGCTTCGTGGGTCTCAAATCCATTCGATGTCCTCAGTTGTCTTTCAGACCACTTGCTTTCAATACCCTTGATGGGTTTTGGGCTCGACACCCTACTCATTGTGGTCTACCTGACTTTCGAATGTACCCTCCTGGTGATTGTTCGCACGCTAGCAACCTAGTTGCCTATCTTTATAGAGACATACACAGGTGACTACAGGGGTATACCACGGTACCTAGGATAGACATTGGGCCACGCTTTGCAGAGTATACCCAGAGGTTACTTCCATGTTTGAGTTGCACTTTCACTGGTAAGTTTCTCTAGAGTTGGTTGCTGTAACTGTTCTTCCAATTAGTTTAGTGCTTGCTTGTTTTATCTTGTAGGGACTTTTTTAGTGTGTGTTTTTTTTTGAACGAATATAAAGCCCTAGAGTGTCTTTGATCTTCTCACAGAGTGGAGGATCATGAGATTCGCCGGTCACGAAGGCTTCTGGGCCTATCATCGGTTACACCGGAGCCACCCCCGCCACCAATAAGGTGAAATCTAGACCAAAAAGGGTCTTTTGAAGCGATCAGGTCACAAGAAATTGTACCTAACCAATATCCGGAGGAAACGACCATTTTAGACTTTGGAGCGAAATCTCTTGGTCCACCTGAAAATCCAACCAATGATCTTTTGGCACCCATAATCATAATGATTCACCCTTATGAGTGCCAGACAGTGTCTCACGCAACAATGGAAAAAAATGTTGTCACTCCTTCTAGGAATTCTTCAATTCCCACTATGGTTGTCACCACAAGAGAGTTTCCACCTCCTATCCCACCGTCACTGGTCTAAGCCACCATGGTATCGATCATCTCTACCTTGCACAGTGTTCTGATCCCGTCTATGGCGGCAGCCACAACCCCTTTTACACCAAGTGCGACAGGCCCTCTGTTCTCATACGGGATGCCTAGCTCAGGTACAAGTCATGTACTTTCCTACTCCACTTCACAAACTTTAGGTCTGGGGGCAGGGAGTTCTAACGCTCCTCTGCAAGGCCACATGGGGGGCACTTCAGCTCTTTTTAATGCTTTCCCTTATGGGGGAGGTCATATACCTCCTTCGTACCCTTCGCTCGGTGGCATGCATCAACAATCTTCCAGGCAACCTGCACACCATAGTTTATTCAGAGAAGGGAGTCAAGGATCACCTTCTCATAATATATCCGTAGGTTCGACACTATTTTATTTGTTTGGTGTGTTTGGTAACAACGCCTTCTCGTCAGCTACTTTCCCGACTGGGGGCTATTAGGACCCTATAATGTACCTTTTTGTTCATACTTTTTTCTATCATTACATCCTTTTTCCACTCACATTTAAGCCTACATTATCACCTTAACCTATTTTTCCAAAGGTATATAACGTTTCTTCTCTTTTCTATATGTTTAATTTGTTTTACATGTAATTTTACATTACTCTCATACTTAGCCATTGATCAGAAATATATAGTTGTTGAAATAGTTTGAACTGCAGATTATACACTATTGTTGCTTGAAGACCCGTTGCTGAAACAGTCAAACAATACGCAAATCTTGTTGTTGAAACAGTCTGTGATTTGCGATGCTGAAACAACATTTCACACAGCAGTAACAAAAAGGAGTTTTTACACTGGCCACAATAGTCGTACCTTAAGCCAGCACCAACCATCATTGCTGCTTGAGACCACGTTGCTGAAATAGTCAAACAGGATGCAAATCTCATCGCTGAAATAGTTCGTGATTTGTGATGCTGAAACATTATACAAACAACAGTAACAAGAAGATAAATAAAGAATTTGTTACACCAGCTGCAATAGCTGCACCTCAAGTCAACACCATTCCAACTATTGTAACAACATTTTTCTACCGGAGATCAGAATATCCTATTCCAGCATAGAAGATTAGATCAGACTAAGAATATGATTTGTATGTACACATGTAATTTTATGATCAATTGTATTAAAAGGATTCTCCTCTTTAAATAGTGGGAAATCGACATTAGAGGGGGATTACGAGAGTCTTAGCTAGAAACGAATCAAAGAGAAGGAGCGTGTTCACACTGGATATTGTAACTTGACACATTTAATAGATGAATAAAAAAATCATTCTGAGCATTTCTTCTTAGTTTCTTTCATTTCTGGGGAATCTTGTGAGAAGGAAAGGGCCCACCTTCCTCACAAGATTCACCCATTAGTTTATGTAGTATGTTAGTAATGTTTTTATTCATACCTCATTAAAACTCTGTTTTGCTGAAACTTTGTTTCCATTGATTGTTACAATGTTTTCATACAATTTATTCCTAGGTAATTTTTAATCATTTTGATTGGTAATTCCGAGTTTATGAAAGTGTGATAATCAGAGAAAGGTGTTGAAGATTCCTCCTTTGGGGAATAGGGTCCTGTTCTCTGCTATAGGATAGTTAGTCTTCATTAATTGTTAATCATTCTGATTGGTGATTCTGATTGATGAGTTTATGAAAGTGTGATAGTCAGAGACAGTTGGTGAAGATTCCTGTTTTGGGGAATAGGGTTCTGTTCTCTGTTACAGAATAGTTAATAATCTTTGCAGTGTGCTGAAAAGTTCCTTTTTCCTAGGTTGCTATTTCTTAATATAATCCAGGATTCTTATGATAGTTATTTCCTTTTGAATCTTAAAACTCTACAATAGATAGATTTCTTTTATTATAATTCAAAGTAGAACTTCAGTCTGTTCAAGCAAGGTGTGATTAGTGTACTTTTACTACAATTCCAGATTTCTTCTGAGATTGAGCATATACAGTGTGTGATTGTCTTTGAAATAAACAAAATTCCCTGGGTTAACAATTTATGTAACACTTGATTGTTTAATTAATAAGCAATTATAGTGATCAACATTTTGGCGTCGTTGTCGGGGAAGGCAATTATAGGTTTCAAAAGAATTTACATTTTTCTTTCAGATGCACAGATTGCATGAGAGGACGCGGACCCCCCAAGAAAAATGACCCTACAAGTGACAGGGGCAAAGGAAGAGGAGGAAGAAAGACCTTCATCGACCAAATTATATCAAAATCTGAATCTGTTGTTCCTCAACATCCAAGCTCTTGAAAACCAAAGCCTCAACCTTCCTTTCAAGTGAACTTTGAAATGGGTAAAGAGATTTGGAGCCCTGAGATAGTTGAGAAACCAGCAGAAAACATTGAGGATCGAGCAAGTGCAGCAGAGGAACAAACAGAAGAAACCATGGATGAGTATAATGAAGAACTACACCATGAAGAACAGGCAGGTCTTGAAGCAGAGGTAAATGATGAAAACTCTTTTTCTACCTTAGGATTTCCTATTGGTGATCTCCCTAGAGGAGTAGCTCCCATGAATAATATCCCACTTTCAGCCTTACCTAACTTTCATGGTTTATCTTCTGAAGATCCTGATGAATTCCTTTTCGAGTTTGACATATTATGAAGAATTTATGATTACATTTCCAATGCTAAAAAATTAAAGCTATTCCCAGCAACATTAAAGGGAAATGCATTAAGATGGTTCATGAGTCTTAGAGATCATGTAATCACAACATGGGATCAGATGAAACAGAAATTTCTGCACAAATATCAAGACTATTGTCGAACAAGAGAAAAAAGAGAGGAACTATTCAAGATGATACAGAAAGAGGATGAAAATTTGGAGGACTTTGTGGAAAGGCTACAGTATAATCTACAAAGATCCAGTCACCCTGATGTAAGTAAAGATATTCTTAAAATAATATTATTAAAAGGAGTAAGGGATGACTATCTAGATATGTTGAATATGCTTGGTAAAGGGGACATATCTAAATAATCATATGATGAAATTGTTAAACTATGTAAAATATGTTCAAGAGGAGCTACAAGGAATAGATCAAACAGCAGGGATACCACATTTTCAAGAGTTCAAAAATCATCCAGTAGAGGAGCAACAAGAGATGAAATAGGTAATTTACTTGAGGGTTTTAAAACTGAAATGTTAAGTTCTTTTGCTTCACAAATTGATACTTTGCAGATTCAAAAGAAACAAGCTGAAGTAGAAGCATCTCTATTCATCTTTTGTTCTAAATGCAGAGATAAGCACCCACGAAGGGAATTCCCATTGGACAAAAAGTCAATTTGCACCATTTGTGATAAGGATCATGAAACTCAATAATGACCTTGTTTACCAGGAATCAAAGCAACATTACAACCAACTGATGAAGAAGTTGAAGCTGTCTATATGTTGACACAGAGAAGGCAATGGAAGTAGCTGGGACAAGGTATGAATCCTAATATGCCATTTACATCTTCTAATTGTTGGAATAACTATCCTTCTTTTAATCAAGCAAATTACCCTCCCTTTAATAAAATGCAATACCCACCCCTCAATCAAATGAATTACCCACCCATGCAACAAACAAACCCTCCCTTTGTAGACCTAGCAATGTGGACTCCTTGGCCTCCACAACAACAACCTTACCTTAACTAATGGAATCCAAATTGGAGAGGTCAACAACCCCCGTTACCAAATCAATTGCCTCAATTTCAATCACAATTTCAGCAACCACTCTCTTTACCATCAGGTATTCCACCGAACAATCAAATGATGAGGCCCCAAATACCTATACAACCTAAACCTAACCCCAATAATAGGCATGTGCAGTGCATTGATATTCAAAGCTAGCCTATACTTTCTCTTTTCCCTGCACAATGAAATGATATTCATTTAAGATTTGGGAAAATAGTAGAACCTATCATTGATGATGTTACCTCTTCTGATTCCAATAAAGAAGAAATAAAAAAGCATGATGTACCTAAAGAGGTACATATGTGCCCCAACACTGTTGCTGAAACAACAAAACCACCATTCCTTGAGCATTTAGCTTTGACTAAAACACCCGAGCCACCTACTTTCAATCTTCTAGGAAAATTACAAAATCTTTATGTCAAAATTCCACTATTACAAGCACTAAGAGACGTACCAATTTATACCATAACTATGCGATACATTTGTGTTAAGAAACCCAGTAGGAAAACTAAAGATCCCCTCACAGTTCATGTCATGAGTGATTTGCCCACACTAATGTCAGGTAAAGCTCCTCCAGTTAAATATGGTGATCCCGGCCATCCTATCGTCATAGTGAAAATTGGATAAACAATAATTCCTCGAGTTCTGGTAGACTTAGGCGCTGCTATCAATATTATGATTCTTGAAACTTCACAACTGTTACAACTGAAGAACGGAAACAGAGATACCCCAACCATTCTAGAATTAGTTGACCGTTCTACAATCAAACCGGAAGGATTCATTGAAGACCTAATCATCTCAGTTGAATCCTAGAATTATCCAACTGACTTTGTGGTATTACAAACTAAAAGAAAGTTGGGGGGTCACCCTCTAATTTTGGGCAGGCCTTGGCTAACCATAACAGATGCCTTTATCAGCTGTCAATCTGGTTCAATGACAATTTCCAATGGATATGATACTAAACAGCTTACCCTCTACCCTCACGCTACACCCTTGATTAATAATGACAATTCCTTATGGGTGGACTTTGATGATCAAACTACTCAACCTATCTTGACTATTGGACAAGCCTTAAGCCTTAAAGATGCCACTGAGGATGAAGTAATTAATAATTTTATTTGTGAACCTTCCTCTATGACTCCAGAAACACATAACCAACTAGCTTAACTTTTGGAGTCAAATACCCAGGAAAACCTTAACTCTGAAGACCCACCTCAAACATCAACCACCATCTCTTATAAAAGTATACCAGTAGAAATTGAACCTAGAAAGACACTGAACATAAACCCCAACTTGACAATTGTTGAAACACAACAATTAATGAAGTTACTTCTTGAACATAAGGAAGCATTTGCATGGGACTATACATATATGAAGGGAATCTCTCCCAAATTATGTACTCATCGTATCTATATCAAGGAATATTGTCGACCAATTTGCCAATCTCAACGACGAATGAACCCTAATTTAAGAGAAATTCTTAAGGAGGAACTTCAAAAATTGCTTAATGTAGGGTTTATATATCCTATATTGGACAACTAATGGGTTTCCCCGTTGGTAATAGTTCCTAAGAAAAATGGAAAATGGAGAGTATGTGTAGATTATAGAGCCTTAAATAAAGCCACTCAAAAATATCACTTTCTATTACCATTCATTGATCAGGTGTTAGATAGTTTGTCAGGGAAGAAATTCTTCTCCTTCTTAGATGGTTTCATTGGGTATAATCATATCAAAATTGCACCCCAAGACCAAGATAAGACCACTTTTACTAGCCCATGGGGAACTTTTGCTTATAGAGTCCTCCCATTTGGACTATGTAATGCACCATCAACCTTTCAAAGAGCAATTATAGGAATCTTTTCTGATATGATTAATGACTCTATGGAAATTTTTATGGATGATTTTACCCCTTATGTCTCTTTTGAGGAAGCACTACAAAACCTTGAGAAAGTACTTAAATGATGTATACAAGCCCAACTCTCCTTAAGCACAAAAAAATGTCATATGATGATGAGTGAAGGAGTAGTACTTGGACATTTTATTTCATCTCAAGGAATTCAGGTGGATCCATACAAGATACAAGTCATTAAATACCTTCCTATTCCCAAAACCCAAACAGATGTGAGAAGTTTCCTAGGACATGTTGGATACTACAAAATATTTATCAATTTTTTTTCCAAAATAGCTTCTCCTCTGTTTGTGCGACTTATGAAAAATGTTGAATTCAAGTGGACTAATCTTTTCCAGGAAGCATTTGATACACTCAAACATTAGTTATCTACAGCTCCTATTCTCAGAGGACCTAATTGGACACTTCCCTTTCATATATCCTCTGATGCTTCAGATACTGCAATAGGAGCTATCTTGGGACAAGAAGAAAATCATCTCCCTTATGATATTTACTTCATTAGCAAGAATATGACTCCTGTTGAACTTAACTATACATTTACTGAAAAGGAATTCTTAGCAATTATCTATGCTATTAATAAATTTCGACATTACATTACTGGCTACTCTACTTTTGCCCATACTGATCACTCAGCTATTAAATATTTAATGAAAAAACCCGTCACAAATGCTCGAGTCACCAGATGGTTACTATTATTACAAGAATTTGATATTACAATTGTAGATAGACCAGGAAAAGAAAATGTAGTTGTTGATTTCCTTTCTCGGTTAACACCTGATGATAATACTCCAGTAGATGATTCATTTCCTGATGAATATCTATTTGCAGTATCTTCTCACTCACTGTGGTATGCAGACATAGATAACTACTTGGTTGCAGGGAAGTTACCACCACACCTATCCCACCGAGAGAAAAGAAGAATCATTCAAGAAAGTGCTCGGTATAGCTGGATAAGTGGGTGTATTTTCCACACAGGACTTGATCAATAAATACGAAGATGCATTAGAGAAGATGAGGTTTATGATTTACTAAAAGCTTGTCATGATGGCCCTTGTGGAGGGCATTTTGCTGATAAGAGAACAACACATAAAATTCTCAGGAT
>JZKD02S1908970.1:323051-351853 GCA_000966675.3 Picea glauca
TATGTAAACTTTATATGTAAATACAATTGAACTATGGCTAATGAGAAGATCCTGATTCATTATTATCATTCACTTAAAGTCACTATTTTATCCATAGTTTGGGGGGGCAATATCGAAATCTTATGCCATCATTTCACACGAACCAACTACCGTCATTCCTTTTTACCTATCATTTCATTTTTTTTACCACCATTTGCATGCCTTCATCCGCAAAACTTACTTTGTTTGGAAGCAGTTACTTGACTCTCTGACTGTGCACTCTACTGAGTTGTTAGCTATTGGAGGCCCTGTTATACGATACGAACCCACCATGACAACCCTACTAGAATTGTATCCAAAATTCTACCAAATCTTTCAGCAGGCAGGCTAGCTGGGTTATTTTCAGAGGCTCCAGGGATTTGATCAACAACAGGTTCTTCAATTTTCTCAGAATCTTCACCAAGACCATTCTATTATTCAAGGGGTTAGGATTCCAGTCACAAAGGATGATATAGCATAAGTTTTGGGTCTTCCCGTCACGGGCATTCGTTGGTTCAGCTGCAAACACATTATCCTTAATGCCCAGCATAATTTTCTCTTTCCAGGAGAACAAGTTGAACCTAAAGGTCGGGGTGTTCAATTTAGCTCATTGTCGCCTCCTTGGCCGAAAGTTACAGAGTTTGTCAAGCACTATCTCACATGTGAAGGCTGATACTAGGTAGTCTACCAGAATGATTTTGTCTTGTTATCTCATTTATGACATGCTAGATTGGTCAATATTCCTTACTATCTGCCCGGATGTCTTACAAACATGTCACATTATTGAAAACAGGCTAAATATCCCACCCTTTCCCTCACCCATCATCGTCTCGTTCAACTACTCATCCAAAAGGGTTTTTCACAACAAAACCTTCCCCTAAACAATCCACCCATAAACCCTCAGGAAGCTGCTAAACATCCTGAAAATCCTCATGAAGAGCAACCACAAAACCTTCCTGACCCTCTTAAAATACCTATTAATCCACCTACAGATCCAATTGATCCAATTAATCTTCCTACCATACCAAGTCCACCCCATAACTTACTAGAATCATCTACCCCTACTGTTCATATCCTTAGAGATGATTCTGAAGAAAAAAAAACTGATAACCCTCCCTGCCCCATCATTGAGGAAAAACCCACATGCAAAAGAAAGAAGTAAATTCCTACCTTTCCTTCCTTTTTACCAAAAAAATGAACGAGGGATTCAACAAGAACAGCCACTACTGCCACTGCCCTAAACCCCCAACCCATTTTGTTAAAAAAATCATACACCTCTACCCTCCCAAACCCCAGAATTTTTACCTGTCCAACCCCCAAGCACTGAAACACAAGATGCTACGACATCATTTTCTTTACATCAAGTAGCTGAAACACAAGAACCAACTACTCATTCAGTAGTTGAAACATAAGAACTAGCTATAGTTGTTACACAAGAACTAGCTACAACTGAAACACAAGAACCAACTGTTGACTTTATTCCTCAAATACAAGAACCAGATGACCAAGATGTTGCAACTGTAGTTGTTACACAAGAACCATCTACTCATTCAGTAGCCGAAACATAAGAACCAGCTATAGCTGTTACACAAGAACCAGCTATAGCTGGAACACAAGAACCAGCTATTGACTTTATTCCAGAAATTCAAGAATCACATGCCCAGGGTGTGGAAACACTATTTACCTTACATCAAGTGGCTGAAACAAAAGACTCAACTCCTGATTTTGTAGCTTCTCCACAAGAACCAGCTATCTAGGTTGTGACCACTACATAAAAACCAGTCACCCCTCTTGATACACCGATGATATATCAACAACCAAAACCAACAATGGCTTCTCTCTTACAAGAAAATGAGTTTTTGAGATCAGAACTGGAAGCTTACAAATAAGAGCTAGTAATGGAAAAGGAAGCCTATGACAGGGAACTTAATTTGTATACCTTAGCTCGTGTAGTAGCCATGGCAGAGAAAAACACAAAAGATGATCAGTGTAGAGAGTATATGTGCAGCCAATGTGGGGATATTTATTATCAAGTGGGCTATAAAGTGGTTCAAATTCCAATGCCTAGAGCTTCCCCTGCACCTACGACTTTTGCAGTTACAGAAGAAGAACACCCTATTGTTACACAAGAACTAGTAGGACCTTCCAAAATTTAAAAAGATGAACCCTAGCCTACAACAACTAATGCATCTGAAGCCCATGTTTTAGTAGTAAAGTTGTACAAACACTGCCTATTGATGAATCCACCCCTACTTTTGTGGAACAATCCACTCAGACTCTACTGTGGCCTACCACTAATGATGTTGAAACATAAACTCTACCTATTGATGAAGTTGCCCCTCCTAGCAAAACTAGTACCTCTACTCTTGTTGAACAAGCCACTCAGACCCTACCTCAGCCTACCACTTGCGATGTTGAAACACAAACTCAACCATGGAATGAGCAGGAAATAATGGACAAATGGAAAAAGGAGTCTGCTATTATACAAGACAAAAGTATGTAGGAGCATAGACTACTTTGGCTGAACCACATCTATTCAAACTGGGAAGCTTTGGAGAAAACATGTCAAGAATCTCGTGCCCACAAGAAGCAGATTGAAGAATTAAAAGGAAAATTGCTCCTGATGTTTGATTTGGTACAAAAATTGTTGGTTGCAAGGAAACCTTCCTCAAATTACTCTCTTTTCCTTATAGAACGACTGATATTTTTTCAGATCAAATCAATCAAAGAAGGAAGACATGCTAAAACCAGAAGATTTTGTTAAAACCTTTGCAGAAGCCTCTACTACTGATCAACATCTATTATGTGAGGTATATCTTCATAACGAAGTTATTCCTGAGAACAGACAGCTTAATCTCAACCCTCTTGTTGGTGATATTCAGATTCGCGCACTAGTCTCCTTCCTTACCAACCAGATTACGTGGCAGAATGATTTTCTAGTTGCCAAGCATAATGAAGATAATCGTCTTCTCTGGATTCGGCCAAAAGCAAAGAACGTTGCCACCTTTGTTGCAGAATATTACAATTTTTTGAAGAAACCAGGGATGACTCAATACATAAGGCAACTTCAGGCAACAGTACTTTAGGATTGCCAACAACTTATTAAATCCACAGAGGTTGCTACCCTAGAAGAAAATAACACATTTTGGCAACAATATTCTGAGAAAAGGTAGGAGCACAATCCCTTTAGTCCTACCAATCTTGAGACAACAATCTCCCGGGTATCCAGTTATATCAAATGTGTCCAGCAATGTGTTGAAAATTGGATAGGTTATCAGTTCCATTTTCCTATTTTGTGGATTCCAGTAGAGAAATATCAAGCTCATCATATGTTTCCCAAGAAGGTTGAAACATCAACTTGGCAAAGGCTACAACGTGTTCAAGGATTTAGAGCTCCAACAGACAACACTTTCCACAACTACTTCTTAAGTAATTTGCACGACCAGAGTCGGTATCCAGATTCTGATTCAGATTGAAGTTGCCTGAGGACATGCAACTTTTTTAGTTGGGAGGGATGTTAGGACCCTATAATGTACCTTTTTGTTCATACTTTTTGCTATCATTACATCATTTTCCCACTCACATTTAAGCCTACATTATCACCTTAACCTATTTTTCCAAAGGTATATAACTTTTCTTCTCTTTGCTATATCTTTAATTTGTTTTACATGTAATTTTACATTACTCTCATATTTAGCCATTGATCAGAAATATATAGTTCTTGAAACAGTTTGAACTGCAAATTATACATTATTGATGCTTGAAGACCCGTTGTTGAAACAATCAAACAGCACACAAATCCCGTTGTTGAAATAGCCCGTGATTTGTGATGTTGAAACAACATTTCACACAGTAGTAACAAGAAGGAGCTATTACACTAGCTGCAACAGTCGTACCTTAAGCCAGCACCAACCATCACTGCTACTTGAGACCACGTTGTTGAAACAGTCAAACAAGACGCAAATCTCGTCGTTGAAACAGTTTGTGATTTGCGATGATGAAACGGTATACAAACAGCAGTAAGAAGAAGATAAATAAAGAAGTTGTTACACTGACCACAACAGTTTCACCTCAAGTTAGCACCATTCCAACTACTGTAACAACATTTTTCTATGGGAGATCAGAATATCCTATTCCAGCATAGAAGATTAGATCAGACTAAGAATAGGATTTGTATGTACACATGTAATTTTATGATCAATTGTATTAAGAGGATTCTCCTCTTTAAATAGCGGGAAATCGGCATTAGAGGGGGATTATGAGAGGCTTAGCTAGAAACGAATCAGAGAGAAGGAGCGTGTTCACACTGGATATTGTAACTTGACACATTTAACAGATGAATAAAAAAATCATTCTGAGCATTTCTTCTTAGTTTCTTTCATTTCTGGGGAATCTTGTGAGAAGGAAAGGACCCACCTTCCTCACAAGATTCACCCATTAGTTTATGTAGTATGTTAATATTGTTTTTATTCATACCTTGTTAAAACTCTGTTTTGCTGAAACTCTATTTCCACTGATTGTTACATTGTTTTCATACAATTCATTCCTAGGTAATTGTTAATCATTTTGATTGGTAATTCCAAGTTTATGAAAGTGTGATAATCAGATACAGATGTTGAACATTCCTTCTTTGTGGAATAGGGTCTTGTTCTCTGATACATGATAGTTAGTCTTCAGTAATTGTTAATCATTCTGATTGGTGATTATGTTTGATGAGTTTATGAAAGTGTGGTAGTCAGAGACAGGTGTTGAAGATTCCTGCTTTGGGGAATAGGGTCTTGTTCTCTGTTACGGAATAGTTAATCATCTTTGCAGTGTGCTGAAAAGTTCGTTTTTCCTAGGTTGCTATTTCTTAATGTAATCCAGGATTCTTATGATAGTTATTTCCTTTTGAATCTTAAAACTCTACAATAGATAGATTGATTTTATTATAATTCAAAGTAGAACTTCAGTCTGTTCAAGAAATGTGTGATTAGTGTAGTTTTACTACAATTCCAGATTGCTTTTGAGATTGAGCATATACAGTGTGTGATTGCCTTTGAAATAAACAGAATTCCCTGGGTTGACAATTTATGTAACACTTGATTGTTTAATTAATAAGCAATTATAGTGATCAACAGGGGCAATCCTCGTTTTGGAAAACCTATTCCTATGCAGGGTACTATTCCTGCACAGGGGGCAAACCCTGGAACTTCTTTTGCATCTGGGCCTTGGAATTCTTGGCATGGATCCGTTCCCTCATCAGGGATGTTGATCTGGGAAAATTATTTCCACAATCAATGGAACCTCAAACAAGGTACTATGCCTATCCCCATGGGATTGGCATGGGGCAACCCTTCCCAAAGTCCTCCGAATGTAATGCACGTACAACCATCTATGTCCTATTTTGGGAATCAACCGATGATGTCTCCTCACACGCATAATCCATACGCTTGTCATGGCCATGGTTTTTACTAGAACCCAGGCCAACAGCTGAACTTTTCTTGGCAGCCTGGTGCCAGTCAAACTCCAGGTCCCTTTTTCCCAAGTTATCACCAACAACCCAAACTACCTTTCTTGGCAACCTTACATTTGTCAGACTTGACAAGGTTGTTGAATGAACCTATCTGTCACGATCCGCATTGGCCCCCTATGCCAATGAAGTTGCCTTCGAACATACCAAAGTTTGAAGCCAAACCTAATGAAGATCCAGGAGATCATGTGACTACCTTCCATCTTTGGTGCTCATCTAACTCGTTGAAAGATGACTCCATACAGTTGTAATTGTTTCAATGTACTCTCATTGGGAGTGCCTCGAAATGGTACATTGAGCTAGACCACTCAAGATACTCTTCCTTCGGCGAATTGGCAATGGTTTTCCTAAACTATTTCCAGTTACTTGTGAGATACAACGTTGGCACATAATTGTTGGCCAATTTCGCATAGACAAAAGTGGACCATATCTCTGATCACATTCGAGAATGGAGATGCCAGAATAGTTTAATTAAGGTGTCAGTCCCACTAGCATTCCTGCTCGAGTGGTTCCTTAAGTCTTTGGTCCCACAGTTATCCAAAGACGTCGCGATGTCGGGAGTATTTTTCGAATAAGATGCCATCATGAGAGCTCAACAACTTGAGCTAATCTATTCTCAGTCCGGTTTATTATATGAGATCTTACCAGATGCACCACACTCAATACTTGATAAAACCAGATAGAGATTTGGACCACATGCCGATGGTATTGTTGGTTCAACACAAACAAATCTCGCTGAGCAATTGACAAAGCAATTGTAGCAATTGTTTATACAACACACAACGACCAACCAAGCTATTTCTTTTGCTGCTCCCACTACTAAAATTTCAGATGTACACATAGTGCAATCGACAAATACAAAGGCCACTCAGCAGCCTGAAGGAAAGAAAAAACAACGAAAGAAGGGTAAGTGGGATAAGAAAACCGCTAATAATGTTGGTGGGGGAAACACTGAGAAGCGGAAAGCAAGGTATCCATGCAACCTGTGCATGGAAAACCACCCAACCCACCAATGTCTTTGGCTTGCAGAGGCCCAAAATTTTGTGACACAACAATAGCCTGCTGTGTTAACCAATCCATTTCAGCATGGGAAAAACCTAACCCAAGCCTCTACAAGAACGGAAGGGGGCAGTCAAGGACCCTCTCCATCTTCGAATAATCATGCATCCACGAATGTGTATATGATGAAGGGTGATGCTTTAATAATGACTAGAGTGCATGACTATAGTAAACCAAGAAATTTTGAGAAGGGAAAAGAAGCCAAACTCCCATCTCTTCCTCTACAGATTGAGAAGACTTTGGGCGAAACAATGACACACATCCCAAAAGGCGCGTTCAAAAAATATTCTCACAATTCAAACGCAAGGGCCACCCAGAACTATTTTGTGGTGGAATATTTTTCTCAAAGCCCTTGTGTGATGTCCGCTTTGGAGGTCCTCCAAAGCTGCCCTTCCTAGAGGAAAGCTTTGTTAACCACTTTAGGATCTACCGAGACTTGTAATCCGAGTACCATCATGCTGGATACAACCGACTTAAAACCTCTCCTGCCTTACCACGTAGCATTTCAGATAGTAGTGGCTCACCCTACAAAAACTTTTACTCAAAATATTTTCTACACGGTTGTTGATCAGGGTGCCTCGACATGCATTAAGTCATTGGCATGATGGAAGTCCATTGGCCAGCCCAATTTTTCTCCGTCACCTACTCTTCTCACTACTTTTGACGATCGTTCGTTCTGACCACATGGTATCATTCCCTCTTTCCTTGTGCAATTAGGAGGGAATACTGTGTGCATCGAGGTAGAAGTAGTCGACGTGTCCTGTGACTACAATCTCTTATTAGGAAGGAGTTGGACTTATGCCATGAAAGCAATGGTTTCTGCAGTTTTTCGGGTCTTTTTGTTTCCACACGAGGACAATATTTCGACCATTGATCAACTATCTTTCTCCAGACTTGACCCTTCATTGGGGGTGTTTGCGGTCTCGATGATTGATAATCCAAAACCAGGTGTATTCAACATAGGGGTTGGTTTGTGCCCATCTTTGATGGGTACCTTCAATTACCCACCGCCTTAAGGTGATGTCAAGTTCATATCCGATCACCATAAGGTTGAGATTTTCCAAGTTTTGTCGTTTCGCACGACTTACTTCAACTATCTATGTATACTTCCTTCCCCATCGGCCACGATGGATGGAACAGGGCACACAGGCATGTCCATGCCCTTTTTCGCAGCTGAAGTAGCATACTCTTTAGTCTAGTAAGCTTCAGCCAACACAGACCCAACTCCTACACAAGAGTTAGATCCTCTTCTAGAGCCTATTTGGGCTCAAGGTTCTCTCGCTAACACTGATTCGTTAGACTTAGTCTTGTGCTCCGACGAAGCAGTAATTGAAGAAATGACTAGTCTAGACAAACCCTAGGATGATCTTCATCACAGATCATACTTCCTCCCAGAGTTAAGCAGAATCAGAGCCGGAAAATGCACCTTGACTATGACTCGAGATAGGTCTTGACCTATTAATCCCTTACCTACACATGAGGTTTATGCTGAGGGTAATATGGAAGCCATCATTGAAACCATACCAATCAATATCTCTAGAACCCCTAGCATCATGGAGAATGTTTTCATTGGAGTTGACTACTCCCCCAGAGAGATTCAAATCTACACAGATCTATTTAAATAATTCTGCGACGTTTTTGCCTGTTCTTACGAGGAAATGCCAAGCATCGATCCAAAAATAGTCAAACATGAAATCACAACTTATCCAGATGCCAAGCCTTTTTGGTAGAAGCTTCGTCTAGTTAATTCCAGGAAAGCAGCAGCCATTAAGGTTGAAGTTGAGAAACTGCTAAAAGTTGGTTTTATCTATCCTATCCATTTGACCCAATGGGTGTCAAATCCTTTATCGGTCAATAAAAAACAAGGCATGATTTGTGTATTTACAGAATTTCTTGATTTGAACAAGACCTATCCAAAAGATAATTTTCCCACACCATTCATCGACCAAATAATTGATGAATGTGCGGGTTGCGAGGCTTCCTCTTTCATGGACAGTTTTTAGTATATAATCAAATACAAATCAAACCCGAAGACCAGCACAAAATGGAATTCATTTGTCCATGGGGTACATTCGTGTATCATAAGATGCCTTTTGGTCTCAAAAATGCTGGAGTGACCTTTCAGTAGGCCATGTCTTTTGCTTTCCATGACCTCAAGAATATAGTCAAGACCTATTTAGATGATTTAGCATCTCGATCTCACAAGAGAATGGATCATCCCACACACCTCTAACTTATCTTTGAGCATTGTCTCTACTTCTAGATTTGATTGAATCCAAACAAGTGCATCTTTTGCATAACATCAGGACGTTTTTTAGGTTTCATAGTGTCAACAACAAGGATCATGGTTGGTCCTCTCAATGTTGAGGCAATAATTCAATTGCCTCCCCCATGCACAATCCTTCAACTTCAGAGTCTACAGGGAAAGGCAAACTTTTTAAGACATTTCATCGCCAACTATGCTGAGATCACAAAGGGATTTATGCGCTTACTGAAGAGAGATGTCCCTTTTCATTAGGACGATGCCATTCAATTCTCTTTCGACACATTGAAACATGCCCTCATGACTACCCCTCTACTTCATCCACCTAACTATAAAAAAGATTTCTTATTATATTTGGCTGCAGCAGAGTCAACCATCGGTATGGTCTTAGTTCAGGAAGATGACTTGTTCTCAGAATATGTGATTTATTACCTGAGCGGAGGCCTCGTAGGAAAGGAACTCAATTATTCTAATATCAAAAAACTTACGTTGGCAGCAGTTCATGCTGTTCAACGGTTTTGTCATTATGTTCTGTTTTGCAAGACCACCATCATTGATTTCGTGAATCCATTCCAGTAAATGTTGACACGACGGGTAATAGGAGAAAAGATCAGTAGATGGATAGTCATCCTCCAAGAGTTTGACTTAGATTTCATTTCAGCGAAATCCAAAAAGTCACTGGTCTTCGTAGAACTTATTTCGGAACCTCCGGTTGAGTCAGGTTATGTTGTGCCCGAAGAGTCATCTATCAGAGGAGATATGTTTTTGACCACATCTTTGGATCCCTGGTATGGATATATATTTATCTATCTCTAGAATTTGAAGTGCCCCACCTCTGGTTCTTGTGATGAGAATCGACGTATACGCCATCAGGCTAAGAATTATTTCATACTCGATGATACGCTATATCGAAGAGGTGTAGACTACATCCTGATCCGATGTCTCACTCACGAAGAAGCATTTATCGTGCTTAACAATTTCCATATTGGAGCATGTGATAGTCATTTTTATGGATTGGCAACAGCCCAAAAGAATCTACGAGTAGGTTACTTCTAGCCGACACTAATCAAATATTGTATAGAATCGGTCAAGAAGTGCCACCTGTGCCAGATCTTATCTCGGAAGATGAGGGTACATACCACTCCCATGTTTCCTATCATCACAGTTGGTCCCTTCACCAAGTGGGGGATTGATTACACTACATGCAACCCTCTTTCAGCAGGGGGGCACTGTTATATCATCGTAGCCATAGACTACTTCACGAAGTGGGTCGAAGCTATGCCAACATTTAAAGATGATGGAGAAATTGCGGCTCTCTTTTTACTCAACCATATAATAGAAAGGTTCGGCATCCCAAGAGAGATTGTCACTGACCATGGTAGTCACTTTCAAAACCAGATGATGAACGAGTTAACATCAAAGCCTGGTTTACGGCAAGAAAATTCGTCACCCTACTACCCCCAAGCAAATGGTCAGGTGGAAGCTATAAATAAATCTCTTAAGACCATCCTACAGCGAACGATCAACTCAAACAAGTAAAATTGGCATTTGATGTTATACTCGACATTATGGGTTTACCGAATGTCTATTAAGACTGCAACCGATTTCTCACCTTTTCAACTCATTTACAGGCTAGAAGCAGTCTTGCCTATCGAATGTCAGATCCTGTCCCTAAAGTTGGCAGTACAATTATTGCCAGACACTTCTCCACTTGAAGAGAGGTTATTATACCTTGAGCAGCTCAATGAACAACATTGTGATGCAACCCTGGCCAATGAGGCTCACAAAAGAAAAGTCAAGTGTTAATATGATCGGTCTGTTCATCCTCAGATTTTCTCTAAAGGTGACCGTGTCCTGGTCTATGACCAAGATAAGGACCCCCTAGGGGTAGGAAAATTCAAACCCATGTGGTTCGGACCTTTCATCATAAAAGAGGTTCTAAAAAAGGGTGCTTATCGTCTAGTTGACTTTGAAGGGAATGCTTTGGCAGAGCGTACAAATGGGCTCTACCTCAAGAAGTATTACTCATAGGAAGGCCACCATGAGTAACTTTTTGTAACATATGTATAGTCTTTGTACTATTACTTTCTAGTTTCTCTTAGTATTATGGACATGTCATTTTTTATGTTATCTTTCATCACTATGGCATATGTCAAGTGAATCTGAGGTGTTCATTGGGTACGTATATGGTGCTAGCTGGCACACTCGGAGGATTTCCTCTGTAGCTTGGGTAATTTTTACACCTCGAGGCCAGTTATTATCTTTGGAGGTATATGTTTAGGTGACACCACAAACAATGTCGCTGAGTATAGTGCAGTTATTGATTTTATTCGTGACACTCTATCATTTGGTATCTCTCATCTCTGGGTCTATCTCGACGCTTAGCTGGTTGTGTCACAGTTAAATAAAGTCTACCGTGTTTATGATTTGACTTTACACCGACGATTCCGTAGGGTACGTCTCTTAGAACGAAGCTTTGATTATATTGCATATTTTCATGTTCCTAGGAGATTAAACCAAATTACAGATTCTCTAGCTAATCAAATTTTAGATTAGCATCTCGCACACATATGAAACAACATACACATAAACATGTAAATACATTTTTAAAGACAAATATGATCCATAAGACACAAAAAGACATAAAAATCCATATATAATATCATAGTCACCAGAGTACATAGGTGGACGCAAGCACCTCAAAAATGTGACCAATAACGAGTCATGGGGATTATACCCTCAAACAATATATACAAGTAGTGTTCTCAACACGTGAAAAGTCTAACTAAGGTCAGGGTCTGTGGGCCCTTTTGTACTGATCCACAACATTTGCCAAACGCCGAAACAATCGGACCCACGTCTGTGGTGCCCCCACTACATGAGGCTGCATAGATGGTGGCAGATCCTCAATCTCTGCCATAGGGACCGTGCGGATGAGCGAAGTAAATTTTCGCTCGACTCGTCTCAACACCCTCTCAGCCTCCCCGGCTAGAAGCTCTCCTGTTGCTGTTGGTCGCCCTGCAGCGGTAGGTGTGGCACCTGGCTGAGGACAATGCATGTTACTTGCATAGTACGCAGGTCGCACTGGTCCCACATCTGCACACACCAGACACATATCTATCAGAAACTCTGGTATAAAAAAAATGATATATAACAAAAACAACATAAAAATTATATATGTTTCACAAAAAAAATAAAAATAAAACAATGATGTAAACTTACCCATCTCTCCTCGCTCCTCACCAGGAGGTACTGGTATCTCAGGATATCTTGAGAAATCAATCCTAGCATAAGGGTAATCATCTATGACTGGGATCTGTCGCGACAACCAAGTGAAGAAATCATCGTTAAAGGACTCATTGGTCCTTCCACCACTCTGTCGTGGCAGTAACACTGCCCATCTACAAACTGCAGGAAGAGAGGCCTGATGTCCTCATACCACTACTCGAGGATTGAAGCTCAAAACTCTTTCAAAGAAGAAAGAGAATATAATGGTCCCAAACTCGAAGTTCCTTTGCGTCTTCTACTGAGAATCTGTCAACTGCCTCTTCATACAATCTAGCAGTGTTGTGCTCGAGCCAAATATTTGTGCATTTAAGCACTGGACTGCACAATTCATCTTTGCACGGGATGCCTGATGCAGAGCTGTAGAACCCGTCATACACCCAATAAGAAACACAATCGCCTGCAGCGATAAGTCAATAATCTTACTTATGGGCACCTGTGAGCATGATCAGTCTATCCCAGCCTCACAATAAAGTCCTATCAATTCTGCTATGTTATGAGGCCCTAAAGGAAATGTTCAAAAGTTGACTCGTTCTCCTCTCCTGGAGAGGCCAGTCAAAAAATATATGTCCTCTATCATGGGCACTAGTGACTGCCTCTCTAACATAAAATCCTCTGCATTAGGATGTCAATAATCAACCAAGGAATTCAGTAGCCTAGGTTGTGCCCGCATAAAAGGACATAAGAAGAACTTAAGAAACCCACATTTCATTAAGGCAGCCACAGCATTGGGGTCTTCCCCGACCAACTCACTAACCTCCTCATGCTTTATTTCTCTCTAGTGAACATACATCCTACAAAACACCAAGTTCAGGAGGGTTAACCCTTGTTTTTTAAATTTTTTCATTCAATAAGGGGGTCCATGTGGGCTGTAATGCTGACAGTCGCATGTACATGCGTGCAGTTTTTACTCTACCCAAATGTACACACGGCCTGTCCTAAGACAACCCGCATGGACCTAGGGCTAGCCTTTTGAAGGTCGACGCCCCCCCAAAACTTGAAACCCAAATAATAAATAAAGATTTAAATTGCAAGAGGAGAAAGTTTATACTTACTTGGTCCAGGAAGATGGTCGTTTCGTCCACTGTAACTCCTGGAATCACCACTTTTATAAAAGGGTTTTTTTTTCTCCAGAGTCAATTTCCAAATCAGCAATGGTGATAATGAGTTGCTAGCTTCTATTTATAGACTTTTTGGCCTCTTTTTGTCACTTTTTTGGCCCCCTTTATTATTTTATTTAAACCAAAAACCATTTAGAGTGATTCAAGAGTTGCATTGGAAGGGTATGACCGGGTGTCTGGACAATTTTTTGGAGTTTTGGGTAACTTTTTATAGTTCATGGAAAAATCTCTGATGATCAACTTGAGCATATAGGTTAGGTTTCTACCCTGACTTTTGTATCTCGTTGTCTTTATCCCTTTTCCATAGGATCGATCCCATCAAGTTGCGACATGGAACCATCATTGTTTCTTTAGAAGTGTCATGAGTTGGTGGTAGAGCTTACCGGAACATGGATGCCCTAGGTAGATCCTGGTTGCATTATGGTGTCCATGATGTTTCTAATCACTGTAGGATCAGGAGTCCTTGTTTCTTTTCCTAATTACGATTTTGAGCCTCATTTCCATGATTCCTTTTCACTCTTGACCTCACCCTCGGGACTCCCAAAAGACATAACGAGTCTTCTTTTAATCCCTTTTTGGACCCTCTAAACATGAAAAGATTGTCAAGCGATCGTGTGGCCCTTCATGCTCGTTAAACTAAAATTTAAAGTCATATATGTCCGATGGTAGTTTACCCATATTTCAATCTAGATGGTCAACTGTATGAACAAAGGTATACTCTAACAAACTTCAGTTCTCTAGAAGAGTACTCTTAGGTATCATTTTAACCCTTTTTTGGGCCCGAGGGACTAAATTTACGAAAAAGGAACCCCCACGGAGTCCATAGTTAAGCTCTTTTCAAACTCCCTAAAATTGAAAAGATTGCCAAGTGACCTTATTCTTTTACACTCGTTAAACTAGTCCAAAAGAACATTCCTGACAGATTCCATAGTTAAGCTTTTTTTAGACTCCTTAAAAATGAAGAAATGGTTGAGTGATCTTGTCTTTATCACACTCGTTAAAATGGTTTTGAATAGACATCTTTTCGGTGCTAGTTTACCCCTTTTTCGAACTGACTAGACTACCTTCAAAAAAGGTACCCCAGTGGAGTCTCCTTTTACGTTTTTTCAGACTCTCTAAATATGAAAAACCTTCGAGCTTACCTTCTCTAGGATCGTTAAACTTACATTGAAGAACATTACCATTGTGTGTTTTATTAATTGCTTTTGCATACCTGCGTCTTTGTTCTAATGCTAGCTCCATGTTGCTCTCAACTAAACCATCTGAAGCATACCTTATACACAAGCCTTGTAGAACTTTGCATCTGGGTCTTGACACCTTTGGCCCCTAGAGGATTTTTCCTGAGTGTCATTACTCTGAACATCAGTCTTGTCCTTGTGAATTGAACTTGTATGTTTGCAACACTCATTCCTCCTTTGTAACATAACGTTCTTTTATTCTTTTTCCAAAATTATTGAAAAAGACAAAAAAATCAAATATACCCCAAAAAGAGGAAGGCAAAAGTATTTTCTTTATTGGCAGCATAATGAGTCACCCTTGGATAAATCACATATGTTCGTTTGTTCGTCAAATTCTAGGATTTAATACGACCTTAGGAAGTTGTTCTCGCTACATAGATTTGTGTCCTCCTCCATTTGGTTATTCTTACAGACATATGAAGAGTTTACGTTGCCTCCTACCTCGTAAACTTATGTTAATGTCATCCTGCCCGAGTCTCATCATTTGTCGTGCTATTGTCCAAGGGAAGTTTTTACCAAGCCTGAGTCAGCCCATCTGCAGTTTGTCTCTTGCCCTCATACCCGGCCATCCTGAACGTCCAATCAAGTCTTTGTTCAAAATCAATAAAGCTTTTAGTATGATCATCAATATTCTCTAGTCCATGACCGACGAGCCATCAAAGACCTCTGGGTAGTGAAGTCATACACTCATATTACACTCCTACCTGAGTTTTGAAGATTTTGAATTTATTGCTCGAGCTCTGAAGGCCTCATCTCCAACCATTAGGCCTTAGCAACTTCTATGAAGATGGATACTCTACACGTATATCTTTTTGATTTCGAGATGTAGCTCTGTTGTGTATTGCTCGCGGCTACACTTTATATAGTTATATGACATGGATATATAGTGTATTTCATAGGTATACATGATTTTATTTTATCCCTAGCATGGGTATGCCTGCCTCGGTGAGACAATTGTTATTTTTGCAAATGACACCTCCCAATTTCTGGTCCCTGGGCTCACTTGTTCAGCACATTGGTGAAGATTGTTAATATATTTAGCCATCAGATGCTCTTCTGAACTCACACATTAGGGGGCATCTTTTATAACCCTAATTTGCACCAGACATGCTTACCTGACATCAGGCCATCTCAAATTCCTTCTTTGCCAAAACACTGCCGAACAACTCTTCTTAAAAACACCTTTTATAAAGGCCCACGCACCCTGCTCCATTACTGCATGTGTGTACATGCTATCTAACCCAAAAAAACTTGTGTGTACCTAAAAAAGCAAGAAAAAAGGAAGGTTGCTAACGGAACACACAACTTTGGGTGAGTTAACTAAACCTTCCGGCCATGCATGTTCAAGGGTTTGACCAAATACCTAGCTTCTTCTAGCCTATAAAAGGAGGTTTAGGGGTCCCATTTGGAAGAAGAGAAACATAGTAAAGAAAATATACCCGATTGCGCATTCCCTTTGTCCCAACCCTTTGACCATCCTTGTGCAAAGAGAAAGATAGAGCAAATAAGTTGGAGGACAGTTGAAGAGGAGCCCAGGACCAAGTTCATGGAGCAATGGTCGGCTTCATCATTGTAAGTTGATTTGTTGAATTTAATAATAAATAGGTACTTTTCCCGTCCCACCATATGAGGTTTTCATGGTTTATTGCATACTTGTTTATTGAATCTCTAACCCATTAATCTATATATCAAATGCATGTGGAGTTTTTTCTTTGTCTTGTGTGAATGTAGGTCAGCCTTGGGAGGAGAGATGCAGTCGAAAAGTGATCAAGCATGAAGAAGGATCGATATCAAATGTCTGAAATGAGGTATGCTCACTTGATCTTCTTAACTACATATTTTCTTAAGAATAATGGGGATTAGCTCAAGGACGACGATAGAAAGTAGAAATCTTTAGGTTTTTTCTGCATGCATAATTAAACCCTAAGTGCTAGTCCATAGAGGGATTTCCCACTCACAACAGGGGGGGAACAACCCGAGAGCCTTTCGGAGGCTGGGTTTTATATGCATTCCTTTTCAACAAATATAGAACAGAATGCTAAGAGATTCTACAGCTTGTCACTGTATAATTCTATCTTCTCCCTTTGTTATTGTTTCTGAAGTTTTCATTACTTCTCTTTCTTCCTTCCATTCATTAATTCATCTCGTAATGGTTACAATTGAGTGATACTTCTGTTTTAGCTAATTTAAAGCATTCCTTAAAGTGCAATTTTTCCTCTGTTTTGTTGTGAGTAGAACAAGACCTGCATCTTAAGTGTTTTTCCTTATTTACAAGTTTTATTTGTTCATATATTATCCTCTATCTTGCTATGAGTGAGACAAGACCTGTGTTTAGATATTTTAAGTTTGGTGTTATTTATTCTATTGAAAGGAAGACCAAATTTATCACAATTAGATACCTGCCCTTTTCTTCTAGTTTTGTTCATCCCCTATCTTCTATCCATCCTCATGATTTTGAAATGAATTTAGCAGATAAGGTCATGCCTCTTCTCTTTTGATCTATAAATGAGTGAAAGACATGGTTTAGACCTAGTTCTAGAAGCCTCCTATGACGAATCAATCAACAATATTTATTTCATTTAAAATGTGCTAAGGATTGGTCCTATTACAGCCTAGAACCAACTCTTGCGACAACATTTTTTGGAACCGTTGTTGGGGATGGAGGACTAAATCTATCTTACCTAGGATATGACAAAAGTTTAGAGCTATTCCTTGATGGTTAACAAGGGATAGGCATTCAATTGGTTGTGATCATTCACCTAGAGACTCCTTGGTTCTAAGACTCTACATGATTCACTGGTGACTCCACTGGTCTCAAAATGTCGAATTTGTTCATTGCTCAGATTATTGCAAGGTTTTCTCCTCGAGACTTTACAAATGTTTATGGTTTTCCAAACATTGTTCCAAACATTAAAATTTGGGAAGATGTCCTTCCTAAATTTGGAGGATATGTGGACGATAATCCTGCTCAAGACTTGCTTGAATTCCACAAGCTCATGGATGAATTAAATGTACATCATGAAGATGTCCTCATAAAGTTGTTTATGTTTTAGTTGGAAAGAGATGCTAGACTCTGGTATAAATCTTTACCCCATTCCAGTATTCCTTCATTGAAAGATTTTCACACACTTTTTCATCAACATTGAAAGAGGATATATTCATCTCAAATCCTTTTTGAAGACTATTTTAATATATAATTCATAAGACAAAAAGATCAAACAAATCCTCTTGAAGAGGAGGAATGAATATAAGCGATTTCTCAATTTGATGAAGATGACCAGTATGAAGAAGAGTTGGCTGATAAAGAAGCAGGATATGATAGCACTTGTGATCATATTCGAGAAGAAGATATTCAACATGATGGTCAACCTGCAGAAGAGAAAGAAAATTATTGTTGTTTTATCCAGAAAATACAGAGACCACCTTGTCCTTTGACTGAAGAAGAAATATATATATTCCTACATAGTCATGTTCCATCCCTTGCTTACATAGATTTGCAGTGTATACATAGTCCCGAATATGAGAGTCAAACGTCTTCAATTCTAAAAATATAAATTTGATTTTAAATAATGAGAGTCATGTGTTTTATGAAACCTTACAGGAAGTTAATGAACCTATTTATGATGATAATTTCTAGCTAGGAAATCAACTGGTAATCCCTGTTTTGTTTCATGAAGAGGATAGGGTTGTCACATTTAATAGTCTTGAAGGAAGTTCGATGTTCAAGGATGTTTTAGACTCTAATTTGGAGGAGTATAAATCTGAGATAGAAAGCATGCCAGAGAAAGGATTAGAATTGCTCACGGTTGATGTCCCGAGCATTTGTCTAATTGATGACCCTCCTGCGTTATCTGCTAGACCTAAATATGATGAGTATAGTGATGATTATTACATTGTTTCTGTAGAGCATCTTGTTGTAGATTTTTCATGGAGGGATGATGGTCTTCAAACAAGATTGTGCCATGATTTTGGAGATGACATTGCAGATGATCTTGAAGGGTGCTCAGATATTCTCTTTGAGAATGATCCTGAGCATTATAAATCAAAATGTAGAGTAGTCCTCGATGTTTTAAAACCTCAGGACCGTATATTTTTCCAAGATCCTTTTGCTAACCTTTTAGATTTATTTAATGGAGGAACAGACCATGTCATGTATATTTTCTCACATGAATTGAGGAAAAGTTTGAAAATTCATGATCAACAACATTTCATATGGATGTTGTCAATTTCCTTTTCTAGCCTAGTCAAATAAAGCGTGAGAAGATTTCAAATAAGTAGACAATTTTTGGATTGGCTTCACTCGCATTTTTGTATCATTTGATTCAGTGGGAATTTTTCAGTAGCTAGAGTAGGTGATGTATATAAATAAGCTTGAATTTGAGAATTAGAGTACAAAAGTGGTTTTGAGTACATTTCTAGTTCAGTTTGGCATCCTATATGGTTTTTATTTAAGACATTATGACTCCATAGACCAATGAATGCATAAGCGGTTTTTTTTTCGGAAAGGTGCAAGCAAAGTGGCAGAGTTCAACGTTTGATAAGGATGATTTCAGGTTGCCCAATGGATGAAGGCACTCGGTATACTATTCTTGGCACTTTGCAGGAAAGAACCATCCCTATATGGAGCCTATGTTGGAACAAATATTGAAATTTTGGCTTTCGGTAACTTAGGAGGAAAAAAATTATAGTGTTTAGCTCCTGTAAGTGTAGACTTTTGGTAGCTTAAATCTCAGGTTTCATATGCCCTTATCTGCCAAAAGTGTAGATGTATTTTCACCGAGAAATCAAGTCATGAGGAGGCATGAAAAGAATGCAATAAACAACAATAAAATCGCTATAATAAGGTTTTACATAAATTCCATGTCACCATTTCGGGTTTTTGGTAGTCGGGGATTTGGCCGACATAGATATTTTGACCATTGTTTTGTTTTCCTGAAACCCAAAAGCCAAAATCAGGGTTTCGAGACAATTGGTGGCTTACGACTCTCTGAAATCGCATTATTATCTGCTGAAATCCATGACTTTCGATGGCTAAGATACCCCTGTTTTCGGCCTGATAGCCATCGAAATCGCAGGTTTTTTCTAGTGACAAAACTACCTTAGAAAAACTCAATTTTCTCAGTCGTGGAAAGGTCATTTTCTGCATTAGAATAGTTGATATACATCTAAATATCATAATATTTGAAGTGGCGTATTCAGAATTTCATTTGGAGCTAGGGAAGGCAGTCAAAAGTCCCCCAAAATATGATCATTTTTAAAAATGTGGCACTTTTTACTGTGTTGAGTCATCATTTTCAAATGACGATTCTGAGCGACTGGAGTATCATTTTGAGAAACGATCAGAGGATTTTTTTCCTAACACATCATAGATCAATATCCTCTCTCAGTTTTCCTACAGGTGTCACAAATTTGGATAATTGAATCCATCTCCGAGCCCTAATTTTTGGATCTCATATTTTCCTGTTTTGACACATGTTTGTAAAATGCAGATCTGGGGAAAATGGAAATGGATCTTAGTAACCTAAGAGACTTTTTGCTCAGAACAAAGAGATGAAAAAATTCCTCTTTCAGTTTATACACATCTATCATGATTTGAGAGATACAGAACCATAAACACAACAACAATTTTCATCAGTTTGGCCCATTTTCTATGGCAAAAAGTTTTTGAAATTAATGGTAATTGTTGTTATATTTTGGGAGAAAATTTGACCTCCTAGGGAGAATTTCGACATCAATACCTACATGAGATAACTATTCATTTATATAGGGATTTATTTTGTAATTCAAATCAATTTTTCAGTTATTCGAAAGGGGGTAGAAGACTTATATTATTGTATCTTCTTGAAGAGGAAAATGGAGGGGGGGGGGACAACTCGAGAGCCTTTTGGAGACTGGGTTTGGAATGAATTCATTTCCAACAAATATAGAACATAATTCCAAGAGATTCTACACCTTGTCACTGTCTAATTCTGTCTTTTCCATGTGTTATTGTTTCTGAAATTTTCATTACTTCTCTTTCTTCCTTCCATTCATTAATTCATCTTGTAATGGTTACAATTCATTGATACTTCTACTGTAGCTAATTTAAAGAATTCCTTAAAGTGCAATTTTTCCTTTGTTTTGTTGTGAGTAGAACAATATCTACATCTTAAGTGTTTTTCCTTATTTACAAGTTTTATTTGTTCATAGCTTTTCCTCTATCTTTCTATCAGTGAGACAAGACATGTGTTCAGATATTTGAAGTTTGGTGTTATTTCTTCTATTGAAAGGAAGACCAGATTTATCAGAATTAGATACCTGGATTTTTCTTTCAGTTTTGTTCATCCCCTATCTTCTATCCATCCTCATGATTTTTAAATGAATTTAGCAGATGAGGTAATGCCTCTTCATTTTGGATCTATAAATGAGTGAAAGGCTTGTTTCAGACCTAGTTCTAAAAGCCTCCTATGACTGATCAATCAACAAAATTTATTTCATTTAAAATGTGCTAAGGCTTGGCTCTATCATAGAATAGAACCAACTCTTGCGACAACATACCCCTTGCATGTTGGTCGAGCTCTAATAGGAAAATTATGGTGGAGATGGATTAATAACCCAGAGGCTTTCTGGGACAAAGTTTGGAAAAAAAATGCTTCTGAGGTAGACCCTCAAGACCTCATCCGCATGCATGGGAACCATCTGAGATATCTCATATGGAATTCCTCTAGGTATAATAAAGAGCTATTCCAACAAGAAATCTCTTGGGAAGTGCATAATGGAAATACCTCCCTCTCCTGGGATGATGCTTGGGATAAAATCCCCACCCTAGAAAATCAGGAAGGATTGGAATGGGATATAATCTCCATGTTGGAAAAATTCTAGACCTAGTTCCATCAGTATTGGAAGAGCTCGGGCTCCCCAGAGGCTTGATTTAACTAGAATTTGGAAAGATCTGGTAAACTGGACTACCTAGTTGGACCCATAGGTCATAAACCACATTAAAACAAAGCTCTCCCTAAGATAGATAAGAATAAAAAAGTGTTCATATATTATCTGCTAGGGAAAAAAAGTCAAGGAGACATACAAAGTTAAAGATGCCTATGTACAAGTAGTAAATTTTTCATAAACAAACAAGAGAAAGGACTATCAACACATCCAGAAACCTTGGATTTGGCCCAAAATAGAAACCTTCCCGCGGTTGATTCTATCTAGGAAAGTGTTGACTTTGGATAAAATAAGAAAGAAAGGTTATGAAGGCCCCTCCATCTGTGTGCTATGCAAAATGGAGGAAACCCTCTCCCATATCTTCTTCTCTTGTGGAGAAGCACAAAGGATATGGGATAATGGGGCAATAATGTTCCAGAGAGATGGGACTGACAGAGATGACCCAACAAACCTAATTACCAAATGGTTAGTTGAACCATTCCAAAATCCCATCTTGAATAAAGCTTGGGATATTTTTCCAGGGATCTTGATGTGGAACCTTTGGAAAGAGAGAAAAAGAAAAATTTCAAGAAAAATCACATACCTATTTAGGGAGTATGGAAAAAAATTAGAGAGAATGTGAAAGAATCCATTGCTACGAGTACTTGGTCAGTGGAAGAAAAAAATTATATGTGGGGGTAGAAGACATCTTCAGATGCTATAATTTTGACCTAACCTTCTAGAAAGATCACAAAACTCCTCTCTGAAAAATAGAAGCGAGGAACCAGTCTTGGCAGCGATTGCAAAAACGAAATCTAAAATTATATTTCGATGGACCCTCCAAGTAAAATGCTGGTAAATCTGGTACAGGGGGCCTGTTGAGAGACTCGAAAGGGAGAGTCTTGGCCATGTTTGCCAAGAATATGGGGTATAACTCTTAAAACGATGTGAAACTGGAAGGACTCATTGAAGTCTTGGAAATGGGAAAACAACAAGGTACTTCAAGTATCCTAGTGGAAGGAGACTCTCTCCTGATCATAAAAAATTTAAATCGTCTGAGAGAGGGTTCAAACCTAGAAAAAATCTCCACAAATAGGAGATTGTATCATGGATAGATGTAGGTTGCTAGCTTGATGCAACACTTCCAGGTGCTAATTCTGGCGCACGTTTGAAGAAATCCAAACTGAGTGGCAGACTACTTATGAAATGTAGGTGTCAAGATAAAGTCTCGAATGTCAAGGCGACGCTTGGAGGACCCCATTGAGCACTCTACTCATAAATAATCCATGAGGCTAAACAATATTGACATGAAACGACACGTGATGTGTCAGGAAGCGGAGAATATAATAAGTGGGGAACCATTACAAGGGTACGTGACTACTGTCAAAAGGTGGAGAGACATTGAGCCAACTGGCAAATAAGAGTCATCCTCTGATGCCATCTGGCCTCATGAAGAAAAAGAGGACACACTCATTGCCTATGATGTGGCTAGAATTCATCATGTAGAGAGGGATCATTCCTTAGTAATTTTTGGTTTTCATAACGACCATCCTAACATCTAGTAATTATTTTATGGATGCTCGAAAGGAAGGATGCAAGGGTAGAGGCTTGTCAAGAAGCACTCAGATTGGTACATCGATAGAATAGGGTAAGGATTGAGATTCATTATTGCAGATTGAGGTAGAGTACCTTTGTCATGGAAATGTGGGGAAAAATATTGGGAGGTCACGTCAGATTCAGAGGGAAGAGAAGAGTCATAATTCAGGTATTTATGGGAATCAAGTCGAAAGGACGAAAGGTACAAATCCCTCCTGGGTGACCCATGTTCCAGGACTAATGGCCCACACCTTATCATGGAGGAAAGGACTTTGGGACCTTGGGACTGCATCCCCCTTCAGGCATACCAAATTAGTTAATAAATGGGCCAAGTCCTGACACCCCAAGAATAGAAAGAAAAAAATTTATGAGCATTGAAAGCATAAGAAGTGGTCGACGAACAATAAGACTTATCTCCAATTCTTTTTCTATTTCTGGTTAGACAGAGGGGCTCAGAACCAAAACCACTATAAACACAACTAAGAGACAATCTCAAAGGAACTAGAGCTTCAAATTTCTTGAGCCATGGAAAGAAAGGGGACAGGGCCGAAAGCAAAAAAATCAGAACCCTCATTTTCGAGAGGCCCAACAACATGCTCAAGGGTGTCTCGAGCATCTTGGATGGTTGAGATGAGTTACAAGTACCTAATCACAGAGAAAGAGAAAAAACATGCAATTGACATTGAGGAAGTATTTAGGCGCCAACAACACCTAACTGCAAACACGGACATAGTAAGAGATGTGCAATACAAGGTGGATGACCCTAAATACACCCACACAAGAGAAATAAAATATTTTTAATTAGTGGAGATATATTGGATAGTGAATGTAATACCCTGTTTCCCCTAGTCTGTAAAAATAACTATACTGGCCAAGAACTATGGAAAAATCAAAGATTCTGAATGTTTGAATTAACGAACCGTAGTATAAAAGGTCCGAGGAATGTAAATGATGTATGAATATATGTTGCATGACTGTTGAGAGGGGGATGTGCTGAAAAGAGACCATGATGATTGATGAGAGGTAGTGGAAGGGGCCGAGAGTGGCTGCGTTAACTTCCACCGAACCAAAACCATACTGGTTTGTACGTGCTCGAGAAAACCAAAGCTCACTCTCAGACACCGAAATGAATTACCCGCCCGGATGGTAGGTGGGGAGGATCCTCAAGAGTAAATGAGGGGATGGAGTGAACCGCCCATCCGTAGAATCTCTCAGACTTGACCATTGCACAGGGAATTTCATGCCACACGCAACCTCGTAGGAGGAAAGAAGTGTGGAATGGGGGGGGGAGAGAAGAGAATACAGACACACACACACGTGACAGGAATCGCAGAAGGAGAACCAGAGGAACTCCAGGGAATACAAAGAGTCATGAGCAGAGGAAAAGGAGAGTAACCTTCATCCTGGACTTTTGATGAGCGAGAAGTAAGAGACTGAGTCTCAAAGCATCGTGGTCTAGCTCACAGGTGGCTAGTGGTAAATCCATTTGGAGTTGTTGAGCCTACGATTGGGTGGAAACAAGCACCCCTCTCAATAGTTGCCTTACACCTGGTATTTTCTAATAAGTATTTATGTCCTATATTTCAAATTGAATGTTCCTGAAATGCATGTTCATGGTTGTACACTCATGAATGGTTTCTGTATAGAAGTGTTTGCCTGGTGTGTCTGATCGGAAAAGGCGGATGCGTGCTTATACTTGTATAGCCATATTCGGTTCATTTATATATATATGTGTGTGTGTGTGTGTGTGTGTGTGTGTGTATACACTGAACAAGTTTAGATTCTGAAGTTCGTTCTCAGGAGATCTGTCCCATTTACTTGACTCATGCGATGTCTTGGTTGGATTTCCTCGAAGGCACCTCCTTCTGGGAAGGTTCACTCACTATTCCAGATCCAGAGTGAGTTCCTTGAAAGGAATACCGTTTAAGAAAATATCTAAGCTTACCTTACCCCTGTCACAGAGTTTATAGCTCGATAAGTTAAGAAGGCCTTTCAGTCATGTCCCCAAGCCTAGTGATAATTACCCAAGAATCCGTTGAAGGATTTTATGGCCTAAGTCTGGAGACCTTGCACCAGTAAGAATGGTTCCCTCGAAGTTTGGTATTCCGGTGTCTCGGTACCCAGGAAATCCATGGGTAAGATCCCTTGTACTCGCCAATCACAAAATCCCGAAGTTTGAAACCTTGAAAAGGTCTAGCACTGATGAGTTACGGTGTTTCGACACCCAAGATATCTAAGGGAAAGTCTCTTGTACTCGCCAGTCCCAAAATCCCGACTTGTGAAACCCCGAAATGGCATAGCGTGTCTAGAGTTTGGATGTTTTGGTGTTTCGGCACCTGGGAAACCTAAGGGTCAGTTCCCTTGTACTCACTGGTCACAAAGTCCCGACTTGCGAAACCCCAAAATAGCGTAGCCCGATTAGAATCTTGATGTTTTGGTGTTTCGGCACCTGGGATACCTAAGGGTAAGTTCTCTTGTAATCGCCAGTCCCAAAATCCTGACTTGCGAGACCTCGAAATGATAATAGCATTGATGAGTTATGGTGTTTCGGTGTTTTGGCACCCGAGATATCTAAGGGAAAGTGTCTTGTACTCGCCAGTCCCAAAATCCTGACTTACGAAACCCCAAAATGGCATAGCATGTCTAGAGTTTGGATGTTTCGGTGTTTTGGCACCCGAGAAACCCAAGGGTTAGTTCCCTTGTACTCGCCAGTCGTGAAGTCCCGACTTGCGAAACCTCGAAATGAGCTTAGCAATGAATACGGGCTTAGGAGTTTCGTCTCCCGAGAAACCTAAGTGCAAGACTTCCTGTCTGCACATATCGCGAAACCCCGACTTGCGAAACCTCGAAATAATAATAGCGCAGAAAAGTCTTGATGTCTCGGTATTTCGGCACCCGGGATATCTAGAAGCAAGTCCCTTGTACACACCAGTCCTGAATTCTCGACTTGTGAAATCCCGATATGGCTTAACACATGTAGATTTGGTTTTTTGTGTTTCGGCACATGGAAAACCGAAGGGTATGAACCCCTCGTCCTCTTCTACCATGAAAACTCGATACGTAAAACTATGAAAGGTGGGATGCCAGGTTTTAATCTGAGGCATTGTTAGATGTGACAAACTGTTGGTTCCTTCCAGATTTCAGCACTTTGAGAGACAAGAGAGCAGGAGAACACATGCATCGTGATTTCCCAAATCGCGAAAGTCAGAAGAACCTCTCTAGCAAGGCCTGTGGTCATAGACATCAATCACGTGGGTAAGAATAAGGGATGGTAGGGTCTGCATCAGGCCCCATAGGAATTCAGGGATTCTGTTCCTTGGTGAAAAGAAGGAAAAAGCCAAAAAATATTAGTTCCTGTAGTGGGTGTGTTACAAATTTGTATGAGAGCATGGTTACAACACTTGGCCTACTTGGGCTCATGAACGAGTTGCGTAAAGACTCCATTCGAAGAACTCTTAATAGAAGTGACCCTCTATCTTAACCCCCCCTTAATCAAAATTCGAATTTAAGAATGAAAAACCCCTATTGTGTGTATGCATGTGAAAAATATGAATATTGGGCGGGTTATGAATATATATAAATATTGATTAACAACAAGCATTTTTCTTTGGCACACAAGTGGACAATCAATCGCAGGAAATTTCAGACGTATAGATTTTTGACTCACCATGAAGTGGGGGAGGGCTCCCACAATAGAAACAAAGAGTTTGATGAAAAGAGGGTGATAGGGACCCCTCCAGATCTAGATGAGACTGTGAGGAGCCTCATGGTCGAATTACAGAGCTGCAAGGCTGACAATGAAAGGATGATAAAAGAGCAAGAGAAGCAAACGAAAATTAATGCAGTTTTACTGCATAACTTATCTAACATACAAAGGCAATTGCAACATGAACCTGAGACATAGAAACGTGGTCATGTCAGTGGCCACACTGAGAGGAGCACCTCGAGAAAGGTCCACCCCAGAGATAAGGGACAAGCGTCGGATGATTCTTCTAGAAAGGAAGCCGACGACTCGGAGGGATCTTCTAGCAGCATAACTAGTTCTCATTCCCAAAGAAAACAAAAGAAGCAGAAACTTTCCAAGAGTCATAATCTCAAAGATTTCAAGAAGGCCAAACCACCCTCCTCTGACAGTGAAATTAAGAAGGGAGAGGAAGCGGAGGCCTGGCTGCTTGGACTAAAGAAGTATTTCAGAGTCCATGACTTCTCAGAAAACTTGAAGGCCCGAGTAGCCACCTTCAACTTGAATGGAAAGGATTCCATTTCGTGGGAAGACCTTAAGAATATAAAAGGGATTCATGAAGAAGAATTGTCTTGGGAACGGTTTGAGAAATACTTCAGGAAGAAGTATCTGTCGGAAAAATATTTCGATGAAAAGACTAAAGAATTCTATGAACTTAAGTTGGGGAAACTCACCATAGAGGAATATGTCAGCAGATTCCTCAAGTTGCTAAGGTATGTACCCTACATAAAAGAAGAAAAGGAAAAGGTGCAACGATTCATCAATGGACTACCTAAGGACTATCATAACAGGATTGAATTTGATGAACCAAAGACCCTAGAAGATACTATCTGAAAGGAAAGATATTGTTATGAACAGCTTGGGCATCAGACAATACCTCGCAAAGGCTGGAAGTAGAAGAATAGTTCAGGATTCCAGAAAAGGGGGTTTAAATCCCCAAGATTTAAGGACTATAAAAAGAACTCAAGGATGAGCTTCCCAACCCAAAGTGTACGCCAGCAGAACTTTCCCTCCTTGAGCGGAAATAAAATTTCTGGATCTGCCCCAGTAAAGAATGATAACCCAAAGAGAGAACATTTGAAATGTTGGGGTTGTGGAGAAGAACATCTACTGAGGGACTGCCCGCATCGACAACAGAACAATCGAATAATTTACAACGTTTAAGAAGCTACCACCATCAATAATGTGGCTAGGAGTGTACTGCAAATTTATGCAGCCTTGGATAATAACCAAGATGACCACCAAGCTTCAGTGGTGGAAATCGAAGGTATGATCACCAACCATCTAGTGTCTATTCTGATTGAACTTGCTTCAAATTTGATTTATATAGCCCCTAAGGCTGTGGATAAATGTAAACTATAGCCACATAAAAACGCCAAGCCATGGTTGGTATAGTTAACCATTAGCACCAAAAGAAGGGTAGTGGATGTCATACCAGCCTGCCAATTCATTATGGGTGAATTCCCCACCCAAGAAACCCTTAACATATTACCCCTGGGATCGTATGATCTATTGATTGGTATGGAATGGCTAGCCACCCATAAGGCCAAACTGGACTGTTACCATAAAACCTTGGAATGTGTAAGTGAAGAAGGAAGAAGAATAACCCTTCAAGGGATCCAAAAGCCTGTCTCAGTGAGACAAATATCAGCTCTTCAATGAGAAAGTATTGTAGAAAATGATGTCCACTATATGCAATATAGATGTTGAAAACAATTGAAGGTGACAAACCAAGACTTGAAGACCACCCCACACTGAGAGGATATAGATATGTATTTCCAGAAGAGGTACTGGGTTTACCTTCGAGAAGGGACATCGACTTCTCAATAGAACTTGCACCAGGAGCAGTGCCAGTGTCTAGGACACCCTACAGGATGAGAACACCTTAGCTAGTTGAACTTAAATTAAAACTGAAAGAAATGATGGACAGAGGCTATATCTAGCCCAGCATGTCTCCATGGGGAGCACCAATCCTGTTTGTGAAAAATAAAGATGGTACCCTCCGACTGTGTATAGATTATAGACAACTCAATAAGGTAACCATAAAGAACAAGTACCCCTTACC
>JZKD02S1908970.1:402393-413945 GCA_000966675.3 Picea glauca
GAAACTAGGTTCCTTATTACATATGAACATTGTGAGTAGCCTATATAAAGGAAAACAAAGAATAGAACATGACATCAATGTAATCAAAACAATGTGTAAAGGTATAAAATGTGATTGTGTAACTATAATAGTCAGAATGGTTGCCCAAGTAGTATGAAGAAAAGTTGGTTTTAGGTTTACAATAGTCAATTTCCAAAAAGGAAAGAAACCCATAACCTAAAAGAAGTTACTATGTTCATAAAAACTATACCACAACCCAAAATGTAACTGCCAAGAAGCTTGAGAAGAAGTAGTAGTAAAATCTTGTACATGGACATTTCATGATATCTACAAATTGTACTAAGACCTAGAAACGGAACTACCGAGACATTGAAGTAGTATCAGTAAAGTCTTGCAAATAAACATTTCATGAATATCTATGAACTTATGAAAACGTCTTATAATTGCTTGTACACCAATAAAAAAAGGAAGAGTTATAATAGCTTGTACAAGTGTACAAAAAATAGATCCGGAGATACATAAAAATAATCAAAANAAAAAAAATTGATATTTAAAAAAAGAGATTTAGAATTTTATTTATTTATTCTATTTAAGAGATGAAAATAACTATTTAAATAAATTAATATATATATATAAATTAAAAATTATAAATAAATAAATAAAAAATACAAATATATGGAGTGCACAAACAAAAGGCTTTGCATACAAGAAAGATTTAAGATTTAAACCCTACACATATATGAAATGGGATGAGATATGGAAGACATGGATGCATGTACAAAAGATGGCTGCCATGGATCGATATTGCCAAGTGTGGGATAAGGAATAGGGATCTCCTCTGTTTAGCGATTTGACTGGTAAAGTTTATGGAGTATACATACTCTACTCTCCTCTAGATTTGAACTTGTGACCTCTTAAAAGAAAACACATGTTCTTAACCATTAGACCCACTAAACTATTATAAAATAAAAATTATAAATGTATATGAGTTTTGGTTTTAGTAAATGTTACTTATTATCATTTTTTTTTTATTTCAAAAAAATGTTAAAAAAAAAATTGTACTAATATTTTTATCATCATATATAAAATGAATGCTCAATATTTTATTCATTTAATTAATAAGAAATTTAATAAAAATCAGATACACACAATATGATTTTTTTTCATTCACTTAATTAATAAGAAATTCAATCGAAAATATGCACACAATGTGACTTCATGGGATATATATATATATATATACATATATAATTTTTTGATTCTTGTTATTGTTATCAATATTTATATATAAAATATATTGTTCTTTTAAAATGTTTATAAATACTTATAAAATGTTATGATAATTAATGAAATTTTATTAATGACCATACATAAATTTAAAAAAATTAAATATGAATTGCTTTGTTGTTGAAACGCTTTCAGGTAGATTGAAGAGAGCTAGGGAGTGCTAGTTAGGAGCAAGGGAAAAGACTCTGTAACTTGAAGTTAGGAGCTCGGAAGAGGAAGCAATCGTAGGAGCACATCCGGTATAAGATTCGCCCTTGCTTAATGACTTGTCTTTAGGAAGATGCTCGCTAAAGACAACCCAAGCAAAATAGCACTTACCTAATGCTCTACGGGCCCGGGCTCCGCAGGACACTCATGCTTCAATCTTCTTCTCTATCGAAAAGTTTCTGTCTCCTAATGATTCAATTTACCAGGGCATCCTTAGACCAAAGAGTCCCAGGATCACGTATCTCTCTCAAGTCCCCTTCCCCATGAAGCTGGAAAAAAATATAAGAGATTTCAAACAAACAACTTTACCACGAAGATATGATTAGGAGAAAAGTGCATTATTTTGAGAGTCAATATGGTTTGAAAGTCATTGCAATTTTTATTTTGCTATTACTTTTTAATAAAAGAAATCATTTCTAATTTCATAAATTTTAATTTAAATTAATCTAAATTAATCTGTTTTCATAATGTTTCATCAATTTCTTTGAAAAAATATAAATCTTATAATCTTTCAAAATTTTAAGGGATAAAATCTTATAATCACTTAAAATTTTAAGAGAGTAATTAAGTCTACAAAATATTTATTTCGTATAGTAATAATAAAAAAACATATTCATTTAATATAGTAATAATAAAAGAGATAGTTTATAGAATTAGCACTTCATCAATAATTAATAGTTGATCTTAAATAATAATTTAAGTGAGTTGATATTCAACCAACATCTAAACTAGGTCCATAAAATTATGTGAATGAATGATAAAACTTTCATGTTATATCCACTCAACCAATGACCTATATACCATTAAAAAACAATCATGGAACCATTGAACACTTCAACCTCTCAAGAAATATATGACAAGAGTAGTATAATTGAAGCATGGTAAAGCATATGCATGAATATGTTAGAGCTGTAAGGTATGGTGAAATAATAAATACTAGTTAAAAAAAAAAATTAATGAACATAGAAAAAATAGTATAATAAAAATTGTGATAATATTCAAAGTGAAGTAGATGATAATAATTATAACATATATAAATAAATAATTCAAACAAATAAACTAACTATATATACTTAAACATATGTAAGATAAATAATTAAGGTATAATTATTTAGCCCGTGTGGTTGTGAGTGGGAGTGTTATTCTCCCCATCCACATTCAATTCTCATAAGTTGCATTGAGACCTGTAACAAAGCCTAGAACTTTGGTGAAATATAATTTTCCCTAGATATCATCCTCAAAATGAAAATAAAACATACATAAATGATAAAATAAAAATAATAAGTGATGAAATAAATAATATAAGATACAATGTATAAGAGACGGTGAAGAAAATATAGCAAGAAAATAAAGACATATAATAATGGGAAATGTGAAGTAAAGAGTGTTAAATAAGAAGTAAAAATGGTAGTAATGCCTAGGAAATAAAGTGTAGAAAAGAGATGTGTAAATATTTATAAAGCTTGAAGGTAAAGGATAAAGTAACAATATCAATAAGATATAAAAGTGTAAAAAAAAAATGGGGAAAAATGATGAAAATTAAAAGAAAATCTGTGAAGATATGATATCATAGTATGGTCAAATGAGATAATACAAGGTGTGGAAGTATAATGATGATGATGGTGGTCATTTTGAGATTAAATAGAAAATATATTGTGAAGAGGTAGAAAATGTATTATAGGGAATTAACATATGGTAGTTGGAGTAAGAACAAACTAAATAAAACTATAAATGAGATAATGAGTTTACGAATAATGTAAGGTATAGGTTAAGTTAAGAACTAATTGTGTACTTAAACAAGAGCTGGCAGTGGATGTTAGTTGGAATGTGTAAAAAGAGAAATAAATAAGACAAGACAATATGAGGAGCGTTAATGAACTATAGATAAAACATTGCAGAGTAATAGTATAATGAAAAACACCACAGTAAAATAAATATAAGTATATAAGTAATCACAATTAGTTAAGAAGATGGACTAGAAGATAGTATAGATGTATGTGATAAGTATATAGGATAAAGATATAGTAATATTGTATAGGTAGATATAGGAGGAAGAAATTGGGATACCAAATACTTGACTTAAGGAGCATGAAGGATACAATAAACCAACCTATATTGTGAACCTAGAACTTGAGTTTAGAACAAAAAGTACAATATCATGGAAATATGCTTATTTATATCATAATGAGTAATGGGGTATATCGACCGGTCTCTATCAACCAACATGATGTTCAATCAACTCATGTTTAATTGTAGAGTTGACTTAATTGTACAATACTAGTGGAGTTATTGTATATCTTTTGAAGAATTGGTGACATTAGTAAGATGAGGGGTAAGTACCTTAACTTACTCTAATTGAATAAGAACAAGAAATGAAGAAAATTCCCATAAAAGGGGCTAGTGTGTTTTAGAGTGAACCCTTGCGAAAAAGGGGCATCCCTTGGGGAATGAGCAACACTTTCACCCATAAATCTGCTTGGTAGTAGATATTCGAATGGAGCGCCATGGAGTATTATGCATGACTCTATTGTAAGATGGAAAAGTTTTCTAAATGGAAGCTTGCCTCTTGAAATGCATTAATCAATATAGCAACTACTTTCTCACTAAGAAGTATTTTTCCCTATGGAGAAACTTTATTTGAAAAATAAAATAAAATATAGATGGGGAATGATGAAAATTTCCCATTGTTAATCTTCTTTCATAGCAAGAGGAAGGAACTAAAAAGAAAAGTGTTGGTGATGCAACCAAAAAGCCTAGAGGCCAAGGTAAATAAGTTTTATGCAGATATAAAGGACATAAAGTTGAGATGTATGAAGAAAAATTGTGATAAAAGAAGGCCATAAGGAAAAAACTAATTCTAGAATGTGGAATGGACACTTGTGGGAAAAATTTTCTTGCTTTGGATATGCTCACAAAGGCATGATAGACATGGCTCCCTTCTAAGCATGTATGTGTTTTGTAATACTCTTGTAAATATTGAATATATTGTGCTTCTACTATGATGAAGGGAATCATATACTCAACATTACCTTATCGAGGTTTAATCAATATGACTTAACAAGAATAAGACTAATTAAATAAGAACAATGACTTAAGAAACATTGAAACAATTTCTCTACATAATGATCATTTAGCAATATCTTAGTCAATGGTTCTAACCATGGGAAATTTTTTTGATGATGTATTATCACTCAATTTAGAGTTATAATCAAGTCAATGATAATGGGTTATACTTATCAAGATACTCTAGATGGAATTATATGTGTGGATTAATGGAATCTATATAAATCTCAATATAAAATTCACTTAACAAGTTAACCAATAATGAGTTAAGGTTGTAAATGGTAGTCAAACCAACACTCTATACTTTAAATATGGGGATCCTATATGGAGCTTTGGATGAATAAATCTATCAGAGAAGTTTGTCTTTTCATTAATTTAATTACCAGTGATGATAAAATAGAGTTAGGACATAGTAAGGTGGCTAGTAAATAACGGTAGTCACAATCAACATATCAATAGACTCAACATGTTTTAATCAAGTTAAGGTCCAATGAGACTAGTATATCACAGGGTTTTCTATCATAAAAGACACTCAAAAGTTGTGCCATGGTTTTTTTTCTTATATTGAGAGTGATCGTAACTTTGGGACGAAGTTTCTTGAAGGGTGAGTGTATGTAATGCCCCATATTTTGACCTTAGACAATTAGAAATTTGATTTTACTCATCTTAGTAATTCATTGCTTAGTAATTATTTGAACTTATTTAGACTGATATAGACATTTGATATGTGTATATCTAGAACTATTTATGTTTTGCATAATGTTATTTTTATCGGCATATGTTTATAATGAGGACATTTATGATAATTGTTCAAATATTCAAATTTAAATGTGGAATTGTGGTACACATATACTCAAGTTATGTTGTGAATACATAACAGATGCAAGACATGCTAAAAATAAACACACATTTCTTAATTGAACGTCAATACAAATATGGATTATTATATGAAATTGTGATGCATATGCATGGATATGAGTTATTGGTGAACTAACCTACATGTTGATGAACTATGTGATAGCCAAATGGCTATAGTGTTGAGGTAAATGGGATGTCATAGACATCAAAAAGATAGTGTATGATAAGTTTCCCTTATTATTTAATTTATGATTCGAAATATTACATTGATTTGTGGTAAGCGTGGTTTTGACAAGATGCACAACTTGCCCATAGTGGTTGTTTGAAATAGTAGTTGCACAGTATGGATTGATGTAGGGTGTTGAACTTGGTTCTATAAAGAGGGGTGGAGGTATTTCCCACCGTTTATCCTTTGAAACCTAGATTCGTGGGAGGGTTGTGTGAATTCACGCTCCCCTAGTGGTGTGATGGCGACTGCTAGTTGTCTGTTGGGGAAAATTGGTCAAGATGTATGAAACTTCCTCTTATGGGTTCTATCTCGAGTTAGGTCAATATAGTTGACGCTCTAGCTTAGTCCAAGGAAAGGATAGGATGAAAGATGGAAGTAGGTTATGAAGGAATGATACTTCGATTTTAGTTGAGAATACTAGTTGGGAATTATATGTGCCACTATTTTTTACTCACTTTGTTCCTACCATGTTTAAAACCATCTTTTGATTCCCTTTTTATATCTTAAGTGTGATAATGAGTTATTTATGAATTATCTTAATTTTGTTGCATAAGATTATTAAATGATGCATTACTTGATATGTCTTTACACATGTATACTAGTACAATTAATGAATATATTAATTATTAAACTAGATTATTTACTATTTAATTAAATGCTTATTGACTATGTAAATTATATTGCATACAAAATATCTAGAAGCATTAAATATTTTCTTTGACTTTGATTGATGGTTGTTATCATGAATTAAATGAGCATGGTGGGTTGTCATGCACATTTTGGGGAAAAGTGTCAAATAACATTTATTAGAATGTAGATAAGGGAGGTTGATGGCTAATAATGAGGGTAGTTGAGGACACTTGAGGAAGGGAGTATGGAAACTTGATAAATAGGGAGAAGAAGTGATGAGGAGGAGGTTGAGAGGTTGAAAAATGTTTTGAGAATGAAAAATTCTTGGAATATATATTTCTTGTGATAGCTTCTTAGAGAATATGTTCTTTGTTGTTCTTAAAGTCACGGCTTTCGGTTTCTTGGCGCTAGGAAGTCGGCTAGGCTCCTAGTTGGTTGGGAGGATTCCATTGTTTCACTCTCGGCAAGTGGAAAAAGAATGCTTGGAAGCATCTTCCTACTACTAGCAGGACTACATTGCAAATAGTCATCTTCAACAAGTTAGGGAGGAAGTATTTTGCTTGGTATATTTTGTTATGTTTTTATTTTAATTTTCAATTGTGGATTTAACTTCTTATTTATCTCATCCTCTTATTTAGATTTGTATATTTGCATTCAGATTTGGAATATTTAGTTTTTGAAAAAAATGTAAAAGGATTATCCATATGTTATAGATTATGAACACTTAATGCATGTATTCAAATCTTCTAATATTATTTAATATCATCTCATGGTGAAGTGTTACAAGATGATATAATAAATACAATAAATATAATAATAATCCATTTTTAAGAAGCTTCAAATATTTAAATAACATGCTCATCATCAAAACTATAACATGCTTAATATCAAATAAAATGAAATCAAATACAATCGAGTTAACTTAGTCCATGTCTTGGCTTGTCCTATAGAGGAATAGCAATCTTATATATAGGAAGTAGCAATCTTAACATTATATAGAATGGGATTCCCCTATTTCCATTTACTTTTAACTCTTCTACTTTGCACTTATCCAAGAAGGAAAGACATGTATTGATTATCGTTAATTCTTAACCTGCATATTATAATAGTTTATGTATAATTATTATATAAATATGCATCGTTTATAGTCCATGTACAATATTTAAACGTGCATATTGGTAATATATTATTTTCAATTTAATTAAACATATAACAAAATGGATCTTCGTGGACCACTGCTGTTGGAATTTGGTGAATTAAATCTATTTAGAATCACCTCGATTTTCACCTCCGGGAGATCTAGAAAACCAAAAAAAAAACTCTAACAACTCTTGTTTGATAGCTTTCGAATACAACAAGAAACATTTTGAAAAGAATTAGGGAATGTATGATAAAATACATACAACTAATTCCACCATTTCTTACTTCCTTATGTGTTGAAAGACTTCTTTATGTGTTGAAAGAGGTTGCTCAAAGTACAATAAACATGCAAGAAATTGCACTATTTCCTGTAACCTGAGAGAACGATTGTCTTCTTTTAATACAACAAACCAATTAATTAATTCGTCCGTTAAGACCCCAACCTGGTAAAACAGCTTGCTTCTTCGGTACAATGAAAGTTTTGCTTTCGAGTATTTAACATTAATGACGAGCAGCCAAGTGATTAATCCACTGAAATCTTATTGATTTCCTTTGTATGTGGGAGACTTTCCATTTAAAATTTAGTTGCAGAGTAGAGAGCTTTGAAGAAACTTTAGTTCCATCGTATAGAGCTTCAATTTAAAATTTAGTTGCATAATATGTGATATTCTGATAGTTTGCCTGGAGTTTAGTTTTTGTGTGCGAGTGTTTGTGTGTAATTTCTACTCAACCAATAGAAACTTTCACTCTGAATATTACCTAAATGTAGGAAGCCTTGCTACCTAGGTGTTGCATCCAAGCATTTCTAGGGAACCCACTGTTGTAGGTTGTTGTGTTGCATCCAAGCATTTCTAGGGAGGTTGTTGTGTTGCATCCAGGCATTTCTAGGAACCCACTGTTATAGGTTGTTGTGTGGCCAACTCTTTGGATGACTTCTGTGTCTTTTGTTGCATTGATTTTATTATCCAATCATAACTTTTGGTTAAAACGTTGAGTTATCCTATGTAGCATAAATTTTAATTTGCAATATTGGTATTAAATGGCAATGTCTTATGATTTTCAGCAAATTTTTATGGCAGAAATTAGTGTACTTTTGACTCGATGAAACTTATTTTTATTTTTCAAGAATTATGAAGGAAAAATTATATGGGCTTTGTTTATTGCAATCTCTATTTGGATACATTTAAATATGTTTTATAGTTTTCTAATTTAAAATTAATTTTTAAAAAATATTTATTTAGAGTAAAACTATGAAGCTTATATGTATTTATATGTATATATTTAATAAGATTAAAACTATGAAAGTAGTTGTTTCTGGGTTGATATTTCATTACATTTTATGTTGTTGTATGTATTTAATAAGACTAAAACTATGAAAGTAGTTGCTTCTTTGTTGATTTGTAAACTAGGAATTTATAACTCACTCACTTTGTTAACACTCATCATTTCGGAATAAAACTTTTGTACTCTATCTTAGTTTTTGACGAAATGCTCTATTCTGGAAAGGTCACAAAGGTCGCAACGTACTTCTATACAAAGTACTCTCTAGACCACTAGAACTACGTATTGTAAGAGGCAATAATCACCGTTCATTCATCAGCTTACTTGAAAGGCTTGATTTCTGTTTGATTTCAATGCTTGGTAGCTTGATTTCCGTTTGATTTCAATGTTTGGTAGCTTTGTTTGTATTACCAAGGCCAATTAAAGAACAACCCCGCTCATTCAGTGGATTTTCCCATTCAATCAAGCTAATTCACTTTCGCATATCTATAATTAAGAGTGGCATATTATCAACTCCTGATGAACACTACAACATCCCTTTGAATATTTGTTGAACCATAAGATAGGGCAATGGAAGTAACTAAGTGATCAAGTAGAGGCATGAACAATGTGAAACCACCAGCTTTACAAACAATATTAGAACCTGGCAACTGTACAAATAGTTATTCTTTAATTTGGTTCGGTTCCCATACAAAGAAATGATTTATTTTTGTTGCAATAAAACTTTGCACGCATTCAACTTTTAATTCGAAACTCTTGCAATGAGTTCACAAACCAAAATTTTTGTTCGAAATCTTTTATTTTTTCCCATCGGAGAATATTTAGATATGGAAAAAGCCCAAGTGTTCCAAAACGTGAGACTCGGAGCCAGCCCAACGTACATCCGGTTTCCTAGGTGAGAGAAAGCAATCCAGTGAAGGAATTGAGTTGCGCAGTTATTAATTGAAACGTTCAGCAATTAATTTGAATGCCCAACAACGTGTACAAGGTGTACGGCTTGTGGTGAAAGAAAACGACAGGGAAAGCAATCGATTTGGCCCAGGCATGAGATAATAGTGTAGGAAGCGAGGAATTTGCCCACCAATGATAATTAGGTCTAATAGTAAGCCTACCGCCCATAAACAAAGATTAATTCGCCCAACAATCAAATGAAATGCCCACGCAAAGGAAAAACGTTCCAGCAAGATGATAAAACATCCATGTAAATGAAATTTTCCTCAGCCTTGAGCGACTGAACCATTAATATAAAGACCCAGAAAATGTGAATCGACTCGCAAACAATGCCAACGGTATGCAGGAAGAGAGAGTGACCGAAAAGTCAATTCAACAAATCTTAACTTCGGAAACGCAGCACTCATAATGAAAACTTAGCTAAGAATTTGCAACAGACAAGTTTTAATAAGCGTCTCAATTCCCCATCTCAAAGTAAATTGGACGATGGACATTCAGGAGGAGCTGTTGGGATTGATTCTTAGAAAGAAAATGTTTTTTAAACCTTAGCTAACAAATGCAATTTCATCCCATCTAAGAAAGAAAACGTTTTTTAAACCAGCTAACCAATGCAATTTGACATATTAACAATGCTCAAAGAAGCTCATTAAACATAAGTACAAGCATAAAGAGTATTACTCAAACAATAAATTGTACAATCATGAAATCAAACATAATGATTTTACCCTAAAACACAAATGGAAAATAATGGGCTCACTCTTTCATTTGGAATTTGGAAATTTAAGGTACAATATATAAATCAAACATAATGATTTTACCCTAAAACCCAAATGGAAAATAATGGGTTCACTCTTTCTTTTGGAATTTGCAAATTTAAGATAAAATATATATTCATGACTTTCTTTTGTATTCTTCCTTTCGTCTAAAAGATACTTTGAAAGTGAAATTGATAATAAAAATAGGGAAAGGTGGGTTAATTGAAAGTTCAACATGTTGGCGTTTCATTTCTCATTCCTAACTCTTCTCTCATTTTCATTAAATTCTATTTTTTGTTTGTCTTATTCATTTTACATTGCTTATTACTAGATTTCATTTCTCATTCCTAACTCCTCTCCTATTTCATTTTCATTAAATTCTATTTTTTTGTTTATCTTATTCATTTTACATTGCTTATTACTGGATTTCTTTATAGCTACTTAGTCTTATTCCTTTTAGTTGTTTCAAGTTCATTTTAGATCATCTCTCATTTTTAATAAGAGTGGTTTTTATACCAATTACATATGTTAAAAACCAGTTAAATCAAACCCATCCAAACAAATGATATATCGTTTATTTTTAATGATTGTATCAAATCAAATGTGTGTGTTATGGCCATTAAATCTACCCAGTTTTATGTGGTTTATGGACCAAGAAAATGTTTATCTTTTATTTTTATTAATGAGATCAAATCAATTGTTTTTGCTATAGTCATTAAAGCAAATTTATTTTATTTAAGTTATTATGGTGATTCAAGCTAAGTTCTTTTTATTAAAGTTATTGATCAAAGTTAAGTTCATTTTATTGAAGTTATTTAAATATTTGTATGTAAGAAATCTAATTATTAGGTTTAAAAGGATTTATTACTACATTTAAAAAGTTGGATTAAATATTTTTTCTTTGATATGTGAGTGATAGATTAAATTTCAAGATGACTAGTTTAAAAGGAGAAAAACACTAGAATCCTAAGGAGAATAACACTAGTATAGTAATGTTTGATTCTAAATTTTATCAACCAAACTCCAAAAATAACATAAAAATAGAAAAACTAAATACCTCTACCAAAAAAACAATAAAAAGGGAAAACATAACTAATAAATTTTTTTTTTAGAAAAAAAATAAAATATATATATATATATATATATATATA
>JZKD02S1908970.1:420320-430681 GCA_000966675.3 Picea glauca
AAAATATCAGAATGGATTATGATATGCACGGCTCCCTTTTTGTCTCCTGAGATGCATGCATTATGCATGGAAAAGTATCTGCATGTGACTCCTGAGATGCATGCCATATATATTCCACATGAATTTCAGAAAACAAATCTGAAATGAAGTAGACATCATATTCAATTATTGGAATACAAATTTCTACAAATACTTGTGTAGAAGGCTCTTCAAACTGAGATGATTTATCTTCCAATGGTTTTTCTACATTCTCTATCTTGTCAACATTTTGTATGCATTCTTCCTTATTCCAAAATAAAACCTCCAATATGCTCCATAAATCATTTGGAGTGAATTCTTTTGATTCATCATATACTTGATGGAGAATTTTGGGAGAAGTAAAATAGATGATACATCATATGGCCATATCTTGTCTATTGAGAAAGTCATTTTTCTCATCGACAGTATCAGGCTCTACTTCCATTGCCATGGTTATTTGGTACAAGCCTCTGCATCTGAGAATAATAATAATTTTTGGATTCCATTCTAAATAGTTATGAGGCGTGAGAAGTATTTCTAGTCAATAATCCATCTTTTTGTTGTCTTCAATCTTCAGTACCTACAAAAATAATTTCGTGTAGATTTTTCTTAGCAGTCCGTCGGCTATGATACCATGTAAATGTGTTGAAACTGCACATAATATATCTATCTAAATAATAATACACACATTTGTAGAGAGAATTGGAGAAAGAAGAAGAAGGAGAGAAAGAATGAGAGAATTTTCATTAACCGTATTCAACACTCAAAGAGTGAATAAATTACAATAGATATAGGATACATGAGTAACTAATGAGACATAGTGGTGATCTAGAGTGATCTGGACACATACCAACAATTACGGTAGTGAACTTCCACCTAGTCTAGTCTCTCAGGAAGTTATGAGAGTGAACTATCACCTATTTGAGTTAACTAGTCAATCAGTCTTCAATTAACTGACTGAACAAAGAGTAGTGAAAAGTTAACTCAGGAAATCAAGGGTAATGTGCTAGTCTGGTGATGATCCCAAGGTAAGTTCACATTAGTTGGTGATGATCTCATTGTTGCATGGTGACAAAACCAATGCAAGATCTAAACTCAACTCAACTAGTCAAACTGAAGTGTCAATTGAAAGAGAATATTCTCTAGGTGGAATATTCTCCTCCAAAATATAGGAGAGTGGATAATGACTAATTATAAAGAATAAACAAGGAAAAACCTTAGGAAAAATAAATCCTAGGTGTGTGTGAAGTAAATCCAACACATGGAAACCAAAAAAGGTGGTGGAATGAGTTCCCCGACCACCTACCGAACTTGAACCAAAGACTATGGTATGGAAAAATTGTAGAAAAATATCCATTAAACCAAAGAAAAAAACCTGTGAAAATGCTATACATGGGGCAAACCTGGGCGTCCATCTTGACGAAGTTGGAAGATGAAAGGTTGGCAGCAAGTTGGGCATCGACTCTTCTTACAATCTCATGAAAGGGAGTCATATAGGGAGTCCAGAAGCTTGTTGAATATGCTCTAGCGGTGTTGCTTCTCTACGAGGTCCTTTCTCATCTCAAAGATCAAGACTAGGTGGTATTCTGTGAGTCTGTAAGGGATGGGATCTAGGTGAGTCTGTTCATTAGCTTCATCATCATGATCTTGGTCACCATCAGGGTCTTCATCCATGGTAGCAACAACAGAGTCATTTTCAGTGGCAGAATCTGTGACAGGGTCCTCATCCATGGTGGCAACTGAATTTTTCCCCGAGTGATCCTCCAGAGGAGAGACTTCTTCTTCCATGATGTAGCCCATCTAAACTAGATCCTAGAAAGGAATGGTGGTGAAAGTGGCAGGCTAGTGTTCCAAGGCAGTTGATGGAATGAAGGGAAAAAAATCCTCACAATTGGGAGGAATTTCTTCTTCCATCGGGCATCCTCCATAGAGACCCTCTGTATTAGAAGGATGGGGCTCTCGTTGCACCTATTCAAACCAATTATGACCAGAAGAACATAAATGGTCCGAGCCGCCTGGTATGAGAGCGTGAGAGGCTAGTCCTAGGAAGTTGTGTCTTCCAAACTGGTTGTAGTAGGATGGCCCTCTCCTGGAATTGCCTCTTTCTCGTGGCATGGTTGAGCAGAGAACCAAGAAGAAAAATACACCAATGGTGTGAGATAAGTCATGGAGAAGAACAAGAAAAATGATACTATGGATAGAACCTAAGTTCCTAATATAGAACTTCCTGTAGGAAGAAAAGACCAGGAGGACATAGGATTTGATGGCTTTGTTAGCCATTAGTGTAGGTGCAATGGCCATAACTGAAATTGTACTGATTTCGAGGAGCCCAACCTAGGTAACCATTAATTCCCAATGCATTAAACCTTAGTATTCATGCAGACAAACCATCGTGAATGGAAAGGGGAGGAGGGTGGAGGCGAGGGGATTTAACTTCCCTCATAATCGCCCCATACGACGATGTGTGTGGTCCATGTGTCACCCCATCCGGGGAAGGTCTATTTCAATGTTCACAATATATATGTGGAGTAGAATATTTTGTTTGCCCGACTGAAATCATAGGGCCATGCATTAACCTGGTTGTAAATACACATAGAGACACTTAGGTTGTTGTGTGATCCACCAATAACTAAGTGGGAGGATTTAAAACCCCTCATTAATTATCAATTCTACCCTATTAGGTATGTAGAGGACCAATGGATTCGTTGGAATTACTTCGAGCAAAGGGAGGGGTAGAGTGTGTAGGAGCAGACCACTGAATTCAGAAACATATCTATCATGTTGGATATCTATCCCAAGAACCTAGATATACTCCTAAAGTATCTGAGGGGTCTATACAATCATTTTTTAAAAATCATGCTCTTCAAGCCTAATATAGTTCATTAGGATTTTGTGCAAGAAGAATATCTTGGAAATAAAGGCTACAAAAAAGGATACGAATGCGGTTCTAAACAAAAATAGAAATACCATTCTTCCAAGGAGGGGAAGGAGAATTCGAAAGGGAAAGGGAAAGACAACAATATAACAACCACTACATATTACTGAAAGAATCCAAGTAACCGTTGTAACCATTACAATATTGAAAATCACACTATAGAAAAGTGTTGGAAGCTACATCGAGAGATTAAAACTAATATCTATAATACGGATACCAAGAATAATAAATTTATATGCACAGATTCAAGCAATCAAGTAGAGAGTAGCTCGGATATGGATGAGGATATTTCCTACCTTTCAATGCAGAAGGAGGTGAATCTAAGTATCCTTCATCACAAGAGAATGAGATGAAACAATTCTTCCGTATCAACATATAGGTCAAGAATATCAAGGTATATGATCTATTTGATTCATGTTCACAAGCCAATCTCATAGTATCCAATCTAGTCAACAATTTTGAGTTGGAGGTTCATGATCATCCTAGACCATATCCCCCGGGGTAGGTAAAAAAAATGCAAAGATCAAGGTCATGAAACAATGTAAGATAAAATTTTATGGAAGTGTATATTTTATTGTTGAAGTGGACTTATATGTACTAACCCTTGATGTGTGTGGTGTAGTGTTTGGAATCCTCTACATGTATATGAGGGATGCAAACTTTGTGTGGAGAGAAAACTAGTACTTCCTCATTAAGGATGGGAAGTCTTTCACCATCAGTGAAAATAAAGATAAATAGAATATTTCACTGGTAAGTGCCAACCAAGCCAAAAAATTTATTATTTCAATTAAGAAGTATGTTTTTCTTTTCTTATGAGAGAATGAGCTGAGTGATGAATCAGTAAGAGTAAAGGAAACCATAGAGAGATGTACTAAAAATAAGAAACAAAAGTTGGAGGAGTGGTTGTAGGAATAAAAAGGATTTTCTAGGGGACTAAAGGATTTCCACTTAAGAGGAAAGTGGAGCATGAGATACATTTGTTTACTAACTCCCCATTGCCAAATATTGGGTTGTATAGATAGTTTTTTCTAGAATCATATAAAGTGAAGAAAGAGTTGTAGTAGCTGCCAGAACAACAAGTAATTTGACCAAGAACCTTTCCTTGTTGGTCATCTATCATCATCATACCGAATAAGTATGGGACTTGGTATACGTGTATTAACTACAGATATTTGAACAATATTCCACTCAAGAATCAATACCTTATGCCCAACATAGATTATTTTCTAGATCAATTGCAACATTGCAAGTACTTCACTAAGTTGTATCTCTAATAGGGATACCACCTAGTACACATTAAAGAGGAAGACACATGAAATACTACATTCAAGACAAGGAAAGCTTTGTATGAAATCTTGGTCATGCCATTTGGTTTATGTAATGCACCAATTACATTTATGAGACTCATGAATGATGTATTGCACTCATAATTAGATTCATATTTTATAGTGTATTTGGATGATATATTGGTTTATAACTCTACCTGGGAGGAGCACATCTCACATCTCATGCAAGTATTAGAGAATTTGAAAAATCACTAGCTACTAGGTAACCTCAATAAATATGAGTTTTCTCAATAGTCATTGGTGTGTTCGGGGTATGTGATTGGTATATGATATAATTATGAAATGTTTCAAGGTGGAGTATTAAACTACCCTACCTATTATAAGAATTTCCATGCTTTGGTTCAATATATTAATAAGTGGAAGCGCTATATAATGGTAAAGGAAACCATTATCCACACATATCACCAACCATTGAAATATTTCTAGGCCGCGAGTAAGCTTCAACAAATCAGACACTACAAGTGAATGGGGTATTCAACCAATTTTATCTAGTAATCATACAAGAAGGGAGCCACTAATAAGTTGGCATACATGATTTCAAGTCCATACACATAAAATATTACATATTTGTGAACTCTTATGCACATAGATAATTTTACCCATGATGCATACAAAGAAACATACCGAGAACATGAGGACTTCAAGGATGTGTTTTAGTAGCTAAAGGGACAAATCCATGTAGAATAAGGTAATAGTAAGGATGAATATCATCTCTAGAATAAGTTACTCTATAATATTGACAAACTCTTTTTTCCTAAAGGTGAAATATTGCAGCTTATTAGAGAGGCTCACACCTCCAAAGTTGCAAGATATTTTGGTGTTGGGAAGACAATGGCTAGCTTACAGAGGTATGTGTACTAGACCAAAATGAAAGAAGATGTATCATGACATATTAGATGATACATACTTTGTAGTACCAAAAATCCCAGTAGTGGAAAGAAAGGCCTATACCATCCGTTACTTGTACCCACTTGACCTTAGGTAAGAATTTCCATGGATTTTGCAATAGGTTTACCACTAACTAGGAAGGGAAATGAGTATTTGTTGTTCGTAGTTGATAGGTTTAGAAAGATGTGAATTATTATGACTTTTAAAAATACTATCAAAGAACAAGACACAACGAACATGTTCTTTGAAAAGTTTTAGGTGCAATTCACAATACCAAGGAGCATCATTTTAGATAAGAATACTAGATTTCTCAGTGACTTTTGGACTATAGTTTGGGAGAATATGGACACTAAGTTGAAGAGATATACAACAATCCATCCACAAATATCTTGACAGATAGAAGTAGTGAAGAGGAATTTGGTGTAGCTTTAGAGAGGTTACAATCAAAACCATCCGAAGACCTATGATGCAAAATTGATCTATATTCAAAAATTTTATAACAAATTTGTCCACACTTCTACTCCTAAGTCCAATTTTGAAACTTTATTTAGGTATTTTCCAAATTTGTGTAAATGTGTTGAACCTGCACAGAATAAATCTAGTTCGAAATTGAGATACAATTTGCAGAGAAAATAGAAGCAGGAGAAAAAGAATTGAAGAATTTTCATTCACCAAAAAAAAGAATGGCAATTTACACATGATATATTATGTATAACTCAACCAATGCACACTAGAGGAGAAGGAAATGTGCCATAGTGGTGGTCTAGAGTAATCGAGACACACACCAATAGTTACATGAGTAAACTACCCACTAGTCTAGTCTCTTAGGAAGTTACGGGAGCGAACTGCCACCTAATTGAGCTAACTAGCCTATCAGTCTTTAGTGCTCATGACGCATAGTGTTAGAAAGAATAACATTATTGTGAGAGGTACATATATTGCATCATGAAATTCTATTATAAAATGTGTCCTTACAGCTCATGTGAACACCATGCATTATGCTTGAAATAGTTCGCAACAAAACAACAAAAAATGCAAGGTTTTCTCTCTATCAAAAGATGGCCCTAAGGGATTCTCAATATTAACAGTTCCAACAATATTACAACAAATATCCAAGGAATGGCTTCTCAATTCTAGTTGACATTGTATTCCAAAGATAGTTCAAAAATGTACAATGCTTGATGAGCCAAAAATCCCTTTATTTGGGTGCAATTCTCATATTTATTGAAGTTTGACATGATTTATGGCCTTCTTCCTCCTTCTGTGACCTTTCATTTACCAATATTTGTCCTTTTTCTCTTTGTAAGGATGATAGAACAAATATGGTGGCTACATTTTGAATTTTTCTTTTAGCACTAGTAGGCTATCCTACATATTGGATATAGTGCACCTGCCCCATCGTAATGAATGTCTTATATGTTAGGATATTCGATTATTGTAGGTTTCAAACTCCCTCTTCATCCATTTTAGTTTGATTCCCTTCATTGGTCCTCTGTTTATTTGACAATCGATGTTGTCTTTAACACTCTATTGTCCTTGATTATAGATCGCATTGCGAGGATGTTGATTATGAACTACTCTCGACATTGGTATCTAATACCATTCAACATGAAGTGGATGAGTGACCAAAGATTATCCTCAAAATACACTATTAACACTACACATTTGAAACCATATAACTAAAAAAATAACTAATTGAGAGTTCATATGTTCTTCCCCAAGTTTATTTCTTGGTTTCTTAGCCCTTGATTGAGGTGGTGTGTTCTTTGAGGATGTTAACAAGGTGTCAGATATTAATCCCACAAAATTTATACAATATTTCAGGAATTTCTCAAATCATATAACTATGAATTTGTATATCTTGAAGATACCTTTCCAATGACATAAATAACACACAAAATGAACACCTGACTCAAAATTTATAGCCAAATTACGAAACACAGTTTTGTAGGGTCTTGTCCCTTTTCTGGAGGAGTTAATGAGAACTTCTCTAAATTTTTCATAGGATTTAATGGGAACTCCTCTGATTTTCTTTGGATTTAATGGAAAATCCTTTGATTTCTTTGGGGGGAGTTAATGGAAACTTCTCCTTGGATTTCAAAAGAGTTTGAAGGAACTTCCAGATGAGTTCGTAGGAACTCCTTAGGTATCAACACGATCTCATGAAAGGAAATATTTTGTTGTGTTTCAGAGAATTTTCCAAAAACTCCTCCTTCATGGGAAGACGAAATAATAAAAAATTATAAGTATCATTTTATTGAAAAGAAACGACAATATATTGAGTTAGAAATCCCATAACTTTCTCACACAATGTCTAACTGAGGTGTCATTTTTTGCAACATGGGGACACCAATAGACATTTCTAAAGATATATTTGAACATGGTATTCAATTGTTTGAGTGGATCCATGATTAATTAATGTCATGGTTAACGAGGCTTGCTTGGAAGGAAATCCTTGGTGATCATTTTTGCACTTCCGAACCTCAAACTTTGATTCCATAAATTGCATTGGAATCATAATCATGCAATTCATATATCTATCATGTTTAAGGAGTGAAAAAACCACTTTGACCAATACCCAAAACTATGAGCAAAGCCATTTTTTAATTAAAGTTTGGACCATGTTCTCGCTATTGCTTTTCCATAATTGAGCTACATCAATCCTTGTTTCATATGTATTGCAAAAGATCTTAGTTCATTCATTAGGAATGATTTAATGTTTTAGTAGCTCATAAATATAGATCCGTGAAAACAACTAGCTGACATTTGGAGCGTTTAACATTGTTTAGGAGTTGGGAGGACTAATTTTCCTCTAAGATGTAATTAGAGCTAGCGTGAGTCTTATATATGTTTCAATCAGCCCACGTGGAAGTAGAAAACACTTTCATGATCATGGTTAGTCATAAAATAAAAAAGGTGCAAAGTGTGCATACTAGTATGGTATGTGTAATGAAATATCTTGGTGACAAAAACAGACTTAATTATGACTACAACATAGTGTAGATTGAACAATATAGGCTATGAGTCATTAGTTATCCAATCAGGCATGGAATGTTTAATCATTGGACATGACAGGATCCCATCTAATGGGTGCAACGATAAGGAGTTGTGTTGGAGAATAGGTAGGAGAGGTTTCAAGAATGGAGAATCACTAAAAATGGTAAAGTATTGAGAGTGGGAGGAGAGTTTTTTTCTTTTCAATTTGCACAAGAGAGAATGAGAGGATTTTCAGTAGAAAATTCAGAAGGAGGGGCCCAAATGTTTCTCTTAGAGAGACAATAAGAGAATAAAATTGGGAGTTTGTTGTGCACACACAACAAGTCCTCTGGTATTTGTTAAATGATATTGCAAACCTATTGATATTTCTTTCATTATATCCTCGCTTCTTCCACCCAATCATATTCTAAAATAGAAATAACACAAAATGAACCGTCTATTTCTTCTTCTTTCCTTAAAAGTGCATCGACTGAAATATTATCGTTTTGTTTTTGTAGATAATTTCAAAGTCACAACATATCATATTTATCTTCTAAATATAATCATTGATCCAAGAAGCACTTCAAACTATCATGATTCATTTTTACTTTGAAATGTCTTCCTATTAGGTAAGGGCATCGTTTCGTAACTGCATCTAGTATGACCAACATTTCATTTTCATAAATGGGTTTAAGTTTTTTCCTTTAAGTCGGTTAGCTTCAAAGGAAATATGCCTTTCTTCTTGCAATGAAACTGCACAAATTCCATGCCCTAAGGCATCACAATCCACAATAAAAAAATTTGTGAAGTCAGGGAAGGACATGAAATGAGTTGTACACATAGCCTCCTTATGTTTTTCAAAATATTTTGTTTGCTATTGGGTCCAAGAAAATGATTCCTTCTTTAATAATGTTGTTTTAGGTGTTGTTATTTGACCATATCTCTTGACAAAATTTCAATAATAGCATGTCAATCCTAAGAATCCTCATAGTTTCTTCAACACTATAGGAATTGACCATTCCCTCATATATTTAATCTTGTTAGGGTCCACTTTTACACCTTCTTGAGATACAATGTAACCCAAATATTCCACTTCTTGAACCCCAAAGGTAGACCAGGAAGGATTTGCATAAAGTTGTTTTTTTCCAATAGTTGTAACACTTTGTCAACATGTTTTACATGCTATTCCCAAGGTTTTTTGTAGATTAGTTTGTCATAAAAAAATATTAACAAAATTCTTCTAAGGGTTTGAAAATAGAATTCATCAATCTTTGAAATGTTGAAGGTGAATTATTAAGTCCAAATGGCATAACCAAAAACACATAATGACATGCATGTGTTCTAAAGGATGTTTTGGGAATTTTTTCATACCTCATTCTGATTTTATGATACCCCAAACAAAGATCTAACTTAGTAAAGGAAATTTCTCCATGCAATTCATATATTAATTCATCAATGACATCAATATGAAACTTATATTTGATGGTCATTTTGTTGAGCTATCTATAATCTGGACACATACACAATGAACCACCATTTTTTGTAACCATCACCACTGGCGAAGAGAAATAACTTTGGCTAGGTTTAATAATGCATGCCTATAACATTTCTTGGATCATATGTTCAATCTCACTCTTCTATGCATATGGATACCTATAAGGCCTAATCTTAGGTGGTGCACTTCCTGGTTTGAAATGAATAACATGGTCATGATATTGATCGGGTGGAAGACCCTTAGGTATTTATCCAAAAACCTTGGAATGATTTTTGATAACTATTTGGTGATATAATGGAGCATAGGATATATATATAAGGTATTTATCCAAATACCTTGGAATGATTTTTGATAACTATTTGGTGATATAATGGAGCATAGGATATATATATAGTGAGCAAAATTGTGAAAATACACCATTGTGTCCCTTTTTGAGTAAGTTTTTCATGATATTAGAGATTATCACCTTAAATGGTTTCCCTTGAATACCTCTAAGCTCAATTTCCTTTCCTTATGAGGAAAATATTATGAAAAGGTATTGAAAATTAAGGTGCATTATTCCCAATGATTGTAACCATTGGACCTCTATTACGACATCAAAACCACCCATTTGGATGAAAACCATGGGACTATCCAATAAATACTCCCCCATATTGAGATTAATACCATGACACTTTCCTAAACAATTTATGGTACCTCTATT
>JZKD02S1908970.1:444909-468767 GCA_000966675.3 Picea glauca
GTGGAGGGGGCATTACACAAGCCAAAGGGCATGACCAAAAACTCATAGTGGCCCTCATGAGTGCAAAAGGTCGTCTTGGGAATGTCTACCTCTTTCATACGTATCTGGTGATAGCCTGAGCGAAGATCAAGTTTAGTAAAGAATTAGGCGCCACTCAATTCATCCAGGAGGTCATCAATGACAGAAATGGGAAATTTGTCTTTAATGGTCTGTTTGTTGAGGGCACGAAAGTTAGGACACTTTCTCCAAGAACCTTCTTTCTTCAGAACCATGACTACAGGAGAATAGTAAGGGATCATACTAGGGCAGATAACGCTTGCATTAAGGAGTTCCTGAACCATTTTCTCAATTTCATTTTTTTGTGAAAAGGGGTGGTGATATGGATGGGTATTGGGAGGAAGGATTCCGGGTACAAGGGGAATGGAATGATCATGAACACCGCGGGAAGGAGGGAGTCCTTGGGGAGTGGAAAATACCATTTGATGTTTAGAAAGGAGAGCTTGGAGGTCATGCGGCACCGGGAGTGTCTTTGTTTCTTGGATGGCATGGAGCTGGGCAATGATACCAGAATGACCTTTTTGAGAAACTTTTCCATGCGATGGGAACTAATGACCTTAGGTGAACTAGCAGTGATGCCTTGGAATTTATATTAGTAGCCTTCCTGGTCGAATTGCATGGTTAATGCCTTAAAATCTATGAGAATGGGACCCAAAGTTCTTAGCCAGTCAACACCCAACACAATGTCACAACCACCCATGTTGATAGAAAACATATGGGATTTTAGGTGCTAGTCACTGATTTGGAGACACACATTTTCACAACACCCTCCACATTTCATGGAACCACCATTGGCAATCATGATTTGGAAATTGTTGGCAACATGGATGTAGCAATGAGTTTCTTGGGCAATGTGGCAATGAATAAAATTATGTGTGCTTTCACTATCAACTAGAATGATGACCTTATGATGCTTGATGTAACCGATAAACTTGAGGGTTTGGGGAGTGGAAAATCCAGTGAGAGCATTGAGGGAAATGATGGGTTCTACTTCGGGAGGGTCTGAGGGAGGGGTTATGTCAGTGATTTCAGGTGACTCAGACACAAGGGGAGTTTCAACATCCTCTTTCGAAATATCCTCAGAGATGGCCATAAAAAGCTTGTGTTCCTTACACTTGTGGCCCGTGAAATATTTGTCATCACAATTATAACAAAGGCCTTTGAGTTGGCATTCAACCATTTCATCCCTGGTCAATTTTTGGATCTTGAATGGGGTGGAGGGAGTAGTGGGAATGATGGGTTTAGGGCAAGGGATAAAGGAGGGTTTTCAGTTTTGAGATGATACAACTTGTTGTTCTTCTTTAGCTCTTTTAGTAGCCTCCACCCAAGTCGAGGGTCAAGCCATGAGGATATGGGCCCGAATCTCCTCCTTGAGGCCACTAATAAAACACTCTCGAAAGAAAGCATCAGTCATGCCCTCTATTCGAAAATCCAGGCGCTCAAAGGCAGTTATGAAGTCTTCTATTGTTCTGGATTGTTTCAACTTTGTCAAATGGCCCAAATGGTTGGTGTCCATGTCAAAGCATTCATAAAKCTCAGTCACAAATTGGGTCCAAGCAATATACCCTTGACGAGAAGTTTTTCTCCATTGCCACCTTTGTCAATGTTCTTGATCTAGATGGAGAACACCATACAGGAGTTTGGCCAAGTCATCTGTGATGTCGTATAAAGAGAAATAGTATTCCATTTGGGTTACCCAACCAGTGGGGTCCGAGCCATCAAATTTGGTTGCATCCACCCGTGGAAGGTGTATTTCATGTTGAAAGTGTTGGTGATGAAAGGTATGGGAATGGGAGGAATGTTCACCTTCAGTCTCTGGAGGTGCTTCAGAGAAATGGTCATCTGTAGGAATCTTCAGTTTGGTGCAGAGGGATGCAAAGACAGATTCAATTTGGGTGGTTAGTTCTTGTTTGACTTCCTCCATTGAGGATTGCATGGTTGTATTTATGGTTGCATTGATGGATGAATCGATGGGGGAAAAAGTAGCATTAAGTTGTTTCACTTCTTTTTGGGTCTCAAGGAAACCAGATTGCAAGGTGCTAAAGCGAGTTTATAGATCTTGGCTACGGGTATGGGCCATGAGGATGGGTGAACTAAAAAGGGGTGAGCGGGGTCAATTTTTTTTTCGAAAAATGATATGGATGAATGTGATAAGGGAAGAGAGATGCATCTAATGGAATAGGTCTCAAATAATGGTGAAACAATTTCCAGACTTTTTTTTTTTTTATACACTTGCGGAGATATACTCCGGTTTGAAGAATATTGCGGTGATGAAATCCCCAAATGCTTAACCAGAAATAAATGTGTATTTACTTGGCAACCCGAACACAGTTGCGCGGAAATAGATCTGGTCTGTTTTAATTTGTTTATGTTTATGTCCCCCAAGGGTTAGGTATTCAAGGGTTCTACAGACAAGGGTTTGCCCTGTCCTATAGCTCTTTGATATACGTGTGGGGTCCAATAGTAGTACTTGGCCCAATATCTCAGGGCACTAACTAACGAGGATAGACCGTACCCTTAGCCGTACTACCCGACTACCCAGGTACTAGAGAGTATCTTCCCGAGTGCTATTCTTGGTGACAATATAGTAGTTCGACGATCGATAGGTTTATCTAAAGAGGGCTTCAGGAAATCTAGGTTGATCTGTACACATGTGTTATCAGATGCGCTACCACTCGAAGGGGTACCAACAAGGATTACAAGGGTAGCTAACAGATGTGCGCTTAAGAGCCACTTGTATTTCCTGCATGTATGAATCCCTCAACCACGAGTTTATGCACGCAACAAAAGATCTCTTTGGATTAAATATGCCATAATATGTCTCTACCCTGAAAAACAATTCCCACAATTTCTGCCAAGGAAAGTTCTCTGATACCACTTGCAATATACTAGATATAATAAATATGCAGCACATAAATAAAAAGCTAGAAATGGCAGAATAATAGTAATATATTCAGGATAATCTCCACAATAACATAGAAATAATATAAGAACAACAACAACAATAACACTTTGATTCAGAAAGAAATGTTCACAGGCCTCTTCGAGGGGAAAACCTCTAATCGAGCAATGCTTTGTTACAGTAATCTCTAAGCTAGGGTTTTCATACCTTAGACCCTTATTTATACTAAATATGTCTATCAAGAGAAGCATCTAGAGGAAGATCCTTCTAGAAGCAGAAGCTTCTATTAGGTCTTCTTACATCCGCCTTATTCTATTTTATTGAAAGGCCTTATTAATATTGACCTTTATTACATCTGCATATATTGATCTACCTATGTACGGGTTAGAACCCTAACAATTTTTAGACTGATAGGGAATGACTGCCACCTATTGACATTTATTTGAATATTTATTGCACCTGGTTAAATAAAGTTATCCATTATATTTTTCATCATTTATACTTTGACACTTCACCTTCCACACGATCATATACTTAGTGTGTGGATTGTTCTCCCATTTCATAAGATCCGCTCACCAACTATCATGCAAGAATGACCATTAATTAACCAATATGTTAATTCATGGTCTTCCTGTTTGTAACACACCCATGGCGGGGTGCCAAAATTTCTCTCTTCTTAGGAGAATCAAAACCCCCATTCAAGGTTTCTATCCCATTATGCTCTTTCATAGATTTCCAACCATGGTCTCCATGCTCTGAACTGAGCTCAGAGATGGCAGGTAGCCTCTCCCAAGTTCTTCGGGTTATTCCATCCATATATACTTGCATATGACCACGAGCTATGACCAGATGCCAATACAACAGGCGCCAAGACAAACACGACGTGAATCCTCTAGAGTGGAAAATCTTCGAAGTTCACAATCTGACGTCATGTGTCCTCATAGATTTTAACGACCCTGATTGACTTTGAGACTTTATCGTTCGGGAGTTTCAAACACTCCCAAGGGTTTTCTCCCCGAAGTAATTCATACCTGGAGTTATAGATCGAGTGCCATGCACCCATTATGATCAAAGGTTATAATCTACTTCAAGATATTGGTTTTTGTGTGTTTTGAACACCCCAATCCCTTTTTCCTCTGAAGTATTATGTACCCATAGTAACAGATCGAGCGCCATGGGTCTTCCCCGATCAACAATTGTGATCTACTTCGAGACTTTGGAGTTCGTGAGTTCTTAACTTGCCTAACCCTAGTTTCCTCTGAAGTGGCTATCTTTCGAAATGGAATATCTATTAACACCTGTCCTTAGTTCTTAGATGACTCAGATGAACTTCGACTCTCCAACCTTCGAAATTGCTTGTCCAACACATCCCCTTTTCTCCCGGAGTGACTTCCTCCGAAATGGCAGATCATCTGCCACACATCCCTTCCAATGGACGACTAGGATGACTTCAGGACTCCAGCCTTCATAAATCCTTGTTTCTTCACAATTTGTTCCTCCTAGAGTGACTTCTGTCCAGAGTGCAGGATCTGACGAAACCTATCCCTCTGGCTTGGTTGATTCATATCTACTTCAGCTCTTTGAAAGTTTTTCGATGGAAGGTCCTCTTTTCTCTTGGATTCGGTCAACATCAGGCTGACCATGGCCTCAATCTAATGGTTTGAGGGTATCTACGTGACCCTAGAGATCTACGGCTCGTAACTTCCGTTTAGGGGTCCCTTGTATCCTAGTGTGTGCCACTCCAATAGGGACACCTGGAAAATGCGTCACTCGACACATGGGCTCCCACATGATATCGACATTAATAACACTGTCCCCATGATCGAACAGTTGTGAGGGATCCTAAAGGATCCTTAGATCCACTGTCCACATCAACTTCGATACTTCGGGGGTTTTGGTGTTACCAAACCTCTGTCATTGTGAAGTGTTCAACATCGAGATAGTTCCAGGGAATATACAGATCTATGACCCATATTTACTTTGGAACTTCGAGACTTTGGGGGTTTTGGTGTTACCAATCCTCTTGTGCAAAAGGGCTCGAAGGGTTAATGCTTATGTTCCTTCTGCAGATATGACAATTGTGAAGAACTTAGGATCCTCCTAAACTAATCTCATCATTTCATCTTTCAAATGAAATGATATCTCCTTTAGGGGATTGAAACTCACTATTTTACCTGAGTTTTGTTAGCTCCTTAAATACTTCAGTATTTTGTGCTAATTCTCCTGGACTTAACGCTTAGAGAAATCCTTCGCTCACCTCTTACGCTCATCTATAAACTCTAGAACTTAAGCGGGAGGTTCTCGATCTATGCTCGCCTCACAGAGGCTTTGTGCACACATGCACTCCCTCTACTGAGCTTGACCGACCCCTTCCTTCAGAATGATTGGGAGTGTCGACATCTACAAATGAGGTTATGCCCAAAGTCAACAATTCACAATTCATTTATTTTAACTTGATCCACCATAGGGCTCAGTCATTTACATGTACAGGACAGAGAATTTCTTATTTTATTAAATACACAATTAGGAAGAATTGAGGGATACAATATAACCATTAAGAAAACATGTCCATCCCTACAACATTCATAGAATATCCAACCTTAATTCATAGTTACCACTTAAACACACAGGATATAAGATTACTTATCTATTACAGGTGGTGTCCAACAAATTTATTGTGGGTGTTCGTCCTTCCACCCAACCATAGGCTCATAGGCATTCACTCCTAGGACTTTGTCCACCCCCATGCCAAGCCATGATATCATCGGGGAATTTATGCCAATTCTCATCAATCCTTTCTCTTTTGCATCTTCTGTGAGGTTTATCATATGCTTCCTCAGTATCAAGCTAGCGGCCTTCTTCTTAGGTACTTTTCTCCACATACTCTCTAAGATATTCCTCTCTTTCATGGCCTTGACGAGGTTTATCATATGGTTTATCTGCATCAAGCTTGTGGCCTTCAACTCGTTCTCTACTGCTGGAATTTTTGTTGCATTATGCACTCTTCTCTTCATATCCTCTTGCATTCCTTGCACGAACATTCCTCCTATCATGTTCCTTATGTCAGAAAGAAACCTCGAGTGCATTTTGGGTTTGCAGGACCCTGTGGTACTTATGGCTTACCTTCTACAGCTAGACCATACTTCCATTCATGGGGGTGGTTGAGGATTCAACCACCTGTCCTTTTCTTATTAATTGTTCTCTTATCATTCTCACATTCTTTCCTCTAGTGATATCATGGCTAGTAACTTTTAAGGCTTCACCCCTACAGTCAGTTATTGGAAATTAAACAATGATACATTTACAATGTTCCTATGCCATAGCATGGTAATCCTAATTAATGATTAATTACAAGTTGGGGGAAACATGGGTGTTACAATACCATCCCCCTTAAAAGGAACATCGTCCTCATTGTTCTTTCTTAGTAACACCTAACATACCTTTCTCATTCATCCACTTCAGAAGTATTGACCTTCTTTCTCAGTCGGGAGATTTTCATACTCTTAACATTCGTCACTTGCCTTCAATAATTCTTGGACAACAAGCACATTAATCATAGTCTCATGCGAAAACATTTTACTGTTGCATAAAATTTCTAGGAAAATTTCATAATCTAGCACAATACTTATCTCCACAGTTTTTGGATTTGTATCCACGTGGTTTCCTTGTTATCCAGGCTCATTGTTTTTCCTTGGCATACCCATTGTGTTCATGATCCTAATCAATAGTTTACAAGAACTATCAGATTCTCCTCTTCCTTGTGGTCATTCACCCTGCAAGCCCAGGATCAGTCATACCCTTCTCTATTATACAGTTCTTTGGGTGATCCAACTTGCCTTGCCAAGGTTTTCTCTCACAGGAATAATCCCAGAGACTTTATCGAGCCTTACAGTCGAGGTGTCCCTTAGACTCTCTCTATCAAGGCGTCCCTCCATCTTGTGTTACCTCAACACAACATATTCCAATCGATCATGGCTTACCATGGGGTTCTCATGGATCAGCAGTGGCCTCCTTCATGCTTTTCAGCTAGATATCCTTTGTCCATCATTTCTAGATAGATATTTACTTCTCACTTGTATCACAGACATACAAAATTTCATGATACATCATCACAATTCTAAATTTCAGAATTTTATTGCAAATCTGTCACCCACAGATTTTCATGTTTCTTCATTTATTTTCATATCTATTTTGCATGGAACTAGATTTATAAGCCTGTGACTTTATTCCCCATAGAATTTTATCTCAACAAGAAACCGGTCTTACTTATCATCTTACAACATTGCCATATCCAAGACTCTTTCTTCTTGCAAGTCAACTTTTCTTAGCCAAGCAAATTGTTAGTTTCCCATGCACATATATTTTCATTGCACCTTTATAACGTTATCACAAGAAATTATTAAATTGTGCATGCTAACAATCAAATCACTTTTATCTATTCGATGATACAAATAAAAAGGAAATTTCATTCCTTACACATGCATCAGTTAAGTATACCAACTTTTCAAAATGAAATTCAGATATCAATTGACTTTAATGAATGTGCCAACATTCATGGCCACATTCATACCCAATGCACCCTTGCATCGATTTCATCTTATCACTTTTTAGGTTGGGTAGTCTTGCCAAGGTGTGTTTTAATTTAACCAACTTATTAGCATATGGATTCTTTGTCCATATTTATTATTTTAGCAGAACCATATTTTCTTCTCTAAATCAATCACAGTCCTAAAATCGTCATTCATGAAACTCTAGGTTTTACATGAATTCCTTTAAGCATTCCTTTCACATCCATATAATGTACATACAATTTTCAAAAGGTCCCCCTTTCATGTAAACATGCATTTCCTCGAGAAATTCCATGCAATGTGCTAGCTATGAGAACCTTTACTCCCTTAGACCTAGTCCTCGTGAACATAGTCTAACACAGAGTGTTAAACTCTATATTCCTTGACTGGCCTGGAGGAACTCCGTTTTCTCTCCATGCGACCGAGAGAGGTGACCTCAGCTCTATTATTTTCAGGTGCTACCCTTTCATCTCACATGTTCGGGTGCTATGATACTGGATAAACCCCTTTTCCGCAATTCGACAGTGTGGATCCATAGTCCCCTAGATCCAACAACTACAAGGGATTGTGGAACCTCAACTAGCTCATGGTTTAATTCTCCTTCCGATATCTGAAATGAATATGGGTCGTTTGATATACTATCGAATCCCAAACTCAAAACAACACTATATTGAATTTAAATTATGGTTATAGGTCTCGACATTAACCTGTGTGAATATGAAATATCTGCAATGATTGTGGGTCGTCGATCTTACCCCTCGATCGATTTTAACCATATGATTTCCAGATAATAATAATAATGCCAACACATAAGTGTTTGAACAAGAATTTAGGTTGATACATAGCTTCTATGTGCTAAACTCAAGCACAGAACCCAAACACAATATGTGTTTTATGCGACATTAACATGTGGGTTCCTTGCACGTTCACCCACCAATCGTTCACATATCGATGGTTCACAACAATTGTGGAATCCTAATATGCTCGCTCTTTATCAGAGAGTTCACTCTCCGTAATCTAAAAATTTCTTTCCCAAATATTTTAATCTTGGTCTTTGATTCTTCGCCCCAACAAGATCAAGGGTGTTGGTTGATTGCGGTTTGTGAACTAAAACGTCCGTTAATTTCACCTTCTCACTACACAATGATTCCCAACCATCGATATTTGTTCATAGATCAATGGTTCACAGTGATTTCGAGGCCCAATCTGGAAAGTGCTCACCCAACTCTGTCTAATCATGGTCGTTGATCTTCCACCCTGATGAGATCAATGATGTTGGTTGATGGCGGGCCGTGCACTAGCACATCCATTGATTTCACCTTCGTGCTCCTCAATGATTCCCAACCATTGATATATGTTCACATATATATGACTCACAGTGATTGCGAGGCCCAATCTATAAAGTGTTCTCCTAACTATGTCTAATGATGGCTATTGATCTTCCACCCCGACGAGATCGACGACATTGGTTGATTGCGGGTCGTAAACTAGCACACCCATTAATTTCACCTTTGCGCTCCACAATGATCCTCGACCATTGATCTAATCGAACGAATGGTGTTTGATCCATTAACTCCATTGGATAGTGAAGTTGATTTGATTACTGCGATCGGTCTTCCCTCCGATGAGCGACTCACATTCATGTCCTCTATCAGGGTCTTGAGTATCCTGAATCGATAAGGGTTTTCTTCTTGAATCATACTCTACTTGGGTATCTGAGGCATACAACTTCCTTTTCTTAACATGGCTTCAACTAAGCCTATTCAATCAAACATACTCATTTATTCATTCATTAGTCTTCTATTCATTACATGATGCTTTCAAAATATAATCTAGGATATATATATATATATATATATATATAATCTTGTATCTCACTACTTATTTTCTCCGTAGTTATTAAGGTTATGACTCTGACCTCCTAACATTATTTTCACACAGTTCTTCCACATGGAACTCCCTCAGTATGCAACTTCCTTATTGCACGTCCATCACTATCTGTGATGGGCTCAACCTTGAGTTAGCTTTAGTTGTTTACCAAATATTCCATAAGGAATATAAACATAAATCTTTATCATGCACCCAAATTATATATCCATACATATTCTAGTTTTATTAACTTACATCCATGTTGTACTTAACCATATGAATAATCAAAATTTTGTGTGTATCTTCCATGGGTATATTTCACAGCTTACATACATATCTATTCTAAAGTTAGTCAACTCATGACTATTCAAACTCATTCTTATGTGATCCTCAAGGCATAATCATTTTTCTCTTATCCTAACATAGACCATCCTTGCTCCTTTACTCTTTTATTTATTTATACCCATCTTCCCTGAGGGAATGGAGCACATTCCCCTTAAGCTATCATGCAAAACACAACTTTCATGATTCTTTAAAAAAAATGGATTCAACCATGTGTCTATGGTATTCACTTAATATTGGCAAGTGCATTTCTTGCCTTACATATCACTCATCAAGGCAACCATATTGTGCCTTTAGTATACATATATCCTTACATCACACATGTGCATCACTTTCATATTTAATATCATTCATACCTAACTGGTATTAATATCAGGCTTCATATCAAGAAGCTTCACATTACATTAAATACATGCACTCAAGCATAAACACCCACAAACCTAACCAAACATGCATCATGCAAGCTCATTGCTTGCACCCTTTCCATGGCATGCATGCACATGGCCATCTCAAACTTATACATCCTCCTCCAAGGATATTGTTGCCATCCTTATGAAAAGACTCATAAGGATACTCAACATTGATTTTCCATCTTAGTTGAGATCTTGCAGTCATTCACACGTCATCCACATGGAAGTTGAATCAGACATAGTCATAACTATGTTCCCTTTTTATACGATAACAGCTAGCAAGAAAAAAATCTTGCTTCAACCTCCTTGGAACATTACCCAACTTATAAATACAATATGGGAAATTATAACCATGCCCAAGGTATCATAATCAACCAATTTATCTTCCAACTATATCTATATGGCTACCATCCACTAGTGCATGTCAATCTGACCCAATGGCTTCTAGAAGTGCCCCAACACTTCCTTTACCATATTCAAGATCAACATTTATTCAACCATTTTATCTTAATTTTAACAATTTAAGGTCTAATACCATTGGGACTATTCCCTTAGAGCCCAAATGAAATTTTGAATTATGTTACTTACTAAGTATCTTATTTCAGAAATCTAGAGTATATTTAGGTCAAGATCGGTCTTGACCATTACACCTAAAATTCTTCATTTTGTTCAGCACAGCCAGGGACGAAGGCCACTCTCCTCCTCCCACAAGAAATATGGAAGATTAGTTTCCTATCCACCAAGCAAGGGAGGATGTTGTGATTTCTCACTAAATCACTCTATATTTCTACAACTCCATTCATCAGCTTTATTAGAAAAACCCTTCCCAGCAATTCCTGTATCCATAAGCAAAATTTGTTTCTCAGTTCACTTTGAAACTCGAGAGCTATGAATGCTCTCCCTTTTCAGGGAATGGTCACCAGAATCATTCATGTCTTCAGTAGAGGTTTTATAAGCCTCTTAGGAATGCGATAAGATAGGGTGTTACCACTTAAAGTCCCCCATAAATGTTTTCACACGACTTGTGCATGAGCCCAAACAAGCCAAGTGTTGTTTTCGTGCTCTGATACTAATTTGGAACACACCCATGATGGAGGTTCCAATATTTTTATCTTCTTAGGAGAATCAAAACCCCTATTCGAGGTTTATATCCCATTCTACTCTTTCATATATTTCCAACCATGGTCTCCATGCTATGAATCAAGCTTAGAGCTAACAGGTAGCCACTCCCAAGTTCTTCAGGTTCTTCCATCCATCTATACTCGCATATGGCTGTAGGCTATGACCAGACACCAATACAACAGGCACCAATAAAACCACTGCGCGAATCCCCCGGAGTGGAAAATATTTGAAGTTCACAATTTGAAGCCATGTTTCTTGAGAGATTTTGATGGCCCTGATTGACTTCGGGAATTTGGTGTTCAGGAGTTTCGAATGCTCCCAATGATTTTCTCCCCGAATTACTCTGTACCTAGAGTTACAGATTGAGCGCCACACACCTTCCTCGATCAATGATTGTGATCGACTTTGGGACTTCTGCATTCGAGATTTCTTAACTCGTGTAACCCCACTTTCCTTTGAAGTTTCTATCTTCCAAAGTGGAATATTTGTTGACACCTCTCCTCAGCTATCACATGACTGAGATGAACTTCGGCTCTCTGACCTTCAAGAGTTCTTGTCCAACACATCCCCTTTTCTCCTGTAGTGACTTCCTCTGAAATGGTATATTTTATACCATGCATCCCTTCTAATGGATGGCTAGGATGACTTCGAGACTCTGGCCTTCAGAAATCATTGTGTATTCACACTTCGGTACTCCTGGAGTGACTTATCTCCGGAGTGAAGGATCTGATGACACCTGCCCCTCTGGCTTGGATGGCTCAGATATACTTCGGCTCTTCAACTCTTCGGGAGTTTTGTGATGCAATATCCTCTTTTCTCCTGGATTCGTTCAACATCAGGATGACCATGACCTAAATCTGACGGTTTGAGGGTATCTACGCGACCCGAGATATCTATGGATCATAACTTCTATTTAAGGGTCCCTTGGGTTCCAATGTGTGCCACTCTGAGAAGGACACTTGGAAATCCCGTCACTCAACACATGGAATGTTACATGATATCGAGGTTAATACTCATGTGCCCATGATGAAACAGTCATTAGGGATCCTAAAGGATCCTTAGATCCATGGTGTAGATCAACTTCAGGAATTTGGGACTTTGAGGGTGTTGGTGTTACCAAACCTCTGTCCTCCCGAAGTGGTAAACGTCGATTTGAATATAATGTAGATCCAATGGTCATGATAGTTATCGGGAATATATAGATCTATGACCCAGAATTAGTTTGAGACTTCGGGGGTTTTGTTGCTACCAAACCTCTTGTGCAACAAATATGCTCAATTTTATGGACCTGCAAAGTCTGAAGGGCTTGAATGGTTAACACTCATGTTCCTTCTCCAAATTTGACGATCGTGAAGAACTTCGAATGCTCCCAAACTAATATCATCCATTTGTCTTTCAAACGAAAGGATCTCTCCTTTAGGGGCTTGAAACTCACTATTCTACCTGAATTATTTCATCTCCTTAAATACTTAAGTATTTTGCGCTAATTCTCTTAAACTTAACGCTTATAGAAATCCTCCACGCACCTCTTACGCTCATATATTAACTCTAGAACTTAAAGGGGGGGGGTTCTCAATCTCTTCCCGCATTGTAGAGGCTCTATGAAAACATGCACAACCTCTCATGAGCTTGACTGACCCCTTCCTTCAGAACGATTGGGAGTTTCAGCATGCACATGTGAGGTTATGCCAAAAGTCAACAATTCACAGTTCATTTATTTTAACTTGAGCTACCATAGGGCTCGGTCATTTACGTGTACAGTCCAAAGAAATTATTATTTTCTTAAATACACAATTATGCAGAATTGAAGGCATACAATATAACCATTAAGAAAACATGTCTATCCCTGCAACATTCATAGAAAATCCAACCTTAATTCACAGTTGCCACTTAAACACATAGGATATAAGATTACTTATCTATTACAGGTGGTGGCCAACTAATTGACTTTGGTTGTTCATCCTTCCACCCAACCATAAGATCAGAGGAATTCATTCTTAGCACTCTAGCCGCCCCCATTCCAAGCCATGATATCAAGAGAGAATTTATGCCAATTCTCATCGATACTTTCATTTCTGCATCTTCTGCAAGGTTTATCAGATGCTTCCTCAACATCAAGCTCGCGACCTTCTACTCAAGTCCCATTCTCTGCATACTCTTAGAGATCTCCCTCTCTATCACGACCTCGACAAGTTTTATTAGGTGTTTTCTCCATATCAATCTTGTGGCCTTCGACTCGTTCTTTGTTTCTCGAATGTTCCTCGCATTCTCCACTCTTCTCTTCATATCCTCATGCGTGCCTTGCATGCACATTCCTCCCATCTTGTTCCTTTTGTCAGAAAGAAACCCCAGGCTTGTTCTGGAGCTGTAGGACCCTATGGTACTTCGGGTTGACCTTCTCTTTCTAGACCATGCTTCCATTCATGGGGGTGGTTGAGGGTTCAACCACCTTTCCTTTTCTTATTAATTTTTCTCTTATCCGTCTCACATTCTTTCCTCTAGTGATATCATGGCTAGTAATTTCAAGGCTTCACCCCCACAGTCAATTATTTGAAATTAAACAATGATACATTTACAATGTTTCTATACCACAACATGGTAATCCTAATTAATGATTAATTACAAGTTGGGGGAAACAGGGGTGTTACACTACTGTCACAATATTCAAGAAAATCTCTAATTTATATTAAAACAAGGACTCCTCATTTTTCTCATGTGCTAGGAAAGAGATGCAAGTTGATTCAAGCCCATTTCTAGTGTGAAGGTGTTGCATATGAAATAAAAATAGGTGTCATCTATCTTTATGCTATCAAATATAATTAGGGATTACAAGACAAAGAGAAACTAGAGAAAAAGATGCATGCAATAAAAAATATGACGAGGAAGGGAAATCAATTGATGTATTCATATTTGGAATATTAACTCGGCCCAAAACCTACTACAACTATAGAAATAAAACCTTGGATAAATGATGATCAAATATATGTAGTCAAAAAATAAATTAAACTGAGAAATAGATCAAGAATATAATTGTTTCCAACAACATTATGAATGATCGTGTATCCCTGCCAACAAGAAGTTTGTAGTCTGTTGAAAATACTAATCCATGTGAAAGTTTGTATGTGTATTATTTGATTCATATGGGATTCATTACTAGCACTAGCTAAGAATTACATCCTTCATCCTAATATTTCAAAAACTACTATCTTATCTTCGCAGCCTTGCATTCCAAGAAATAGGGATTTGAATGGACTTCCATTTTCCACCCATGATATGATTTTCTCTAGTTATGTAAAGGATTCAGTCTCTATATTTTTCATCTATAAAACTTATGCTACTACATGACATGCTTAGTTGACCACAGTCCCAATTGTTCACTTATACCAAAACTAAAGTTTGTGAATAAATTTCTCGGGCGACATGTTTCATGATCAAGTTAAATTATTTGAAGCCATGTGTTTTCTCCAAGCCGTGTTCTTTTCTTCAGGTGAACATAACCTTTCATGATCAAGATATACATACAATTAGAACACAAATATTGTTTATATTTCTTTATTATCCATTTTAAAATGTGTGTGTTTAACCAATTACAAGATATGATAAAAGGTGAAGTTGAATATGATAACTCTCTCAGAAGAGTATGTTAATCATGAAACAAAGATGAAGACTGTATTTGGGATAACATGGACTGCTGAAACAAAAGATGAATCTTTGAATAAATGAATCATACCTATTGGTATGTATGAATTCATAAATATATTCTTACCATATCTTCCTACCAATATTCCAATAGAGAGGCAGAGTAGACTTAGCTTGAATGTTTGTCTGTTGAATGGAATCTCTCCCTTGGGAAGAAACTAATTGTGGTTGTAATTGATCCAAATTTATGAGTGGAACAAAATTTAACACACACATATATATATAACATTAACATAGATATATAGAGAAAAATAACATATATACAGTGGAACTTAACTTCTATTAAATAAGAAATCTGTTGAAATTGTAAAATGCGGAATGAAACAATCTTGCTCAAATGGTGGTAGCTAATCCCTGAGAAGAGATGTGGCGGATACGCAAATTCATATAAGAAAATTATAATCAGGCCTCCAAACCTTTTTGGAATCAATAAGTAAACATAAAACCCTATACATCCAAAAACCTAACCCTGGAATATGAAGCGCCAAAATTCACGTGGGCCCCGATGGGGTAAGTTGGTACATCAACTCCCCAGGGTCGTAACTTTTGCATACGGTCTCCATTTTAGGCACCCGATAGCCAGATGGAAATATATATATGAGGAATACACATTATGTCATCACACTCTAATGTTTTGTACAATGTGATTGTGGTTGGCCCAAAAACGTTGTTTAGGGCCTCAAAATGGCCCCAGAAGTTCAGGACCCGAAAAAGTAGAAACAAAATTGCCAATATAAAAATTGTAACTGCCAATATGAAAGAAGTATGTGAGATAGATGGAAGAGGTAGATGGACACCAATATCCACCTGCATTAATCCTCCCTCCTTGTGAATCAATGGTCTCCATTGCATTGAGTTCACCCATCATATGAGGAAACTTCTACTGAATTTGAACTCGGGTGAGCCACTTTCCTTGGTGTAGGAGTTCCCCTACTTTCACAACCTGATAAAGATGAATCTTATGTTTTCGAGTTCCCTTGACCTATTTTTCCATGATATTATTATTGGATGCTTGGTCCATGCAATTAGGGTTGATATATTTCGGTGTCGACTATTGTACTATCTCTAAGGTGTCCAATAATGGTGGAAAGTATGGTCGAAGGAGGTCCACATTAAATAATGGGTGCAAGAAAAGGAAGTGGGGAATTTGGAGCTCAACATAATTTTCACCCACATTCTTGGTGATGGTGTAAGGTCCATATTGGACTGGGATAAGCTTCCAATGGGGTTTTGTAAGGCATTCTTTCTGCAAATGCAACCAAACTTTATCTCCCACCAGAAACTTGTGCGACAACCGATGTTGATCATGGTACTACTTGTGCTTAGAAATGGACTTCTAAAAAATATATTGAAACTATTGGAAGGTGTGCTATATTCATTCAATGAGCTGGGTGTATTTTTCATATTCATCTTGCACATGGGATTATTCTTCCTATGTGGATGCAAGGGGTAGTGTAACATCCATGGGACCCAATGGCTCAAATCCCAACCCCACCTGAAAGGGGTTGTGGCTGGTTGATCTATGCATGGATCTATTGTAACTATGTTGAACATAGGGAAGACTCTCATCCCATGTGCATGGATTATTGTAATTGTACATGCAAATGATATGCCTGATCATATTTTTGACAACCTCGGTTTGGCCATCCATTTGGGGGTGAAATTTCGTGTATTTGGTGAGATTGATTTCTAGCTGTGACCATAGGCTTGACCAGAATGTGTTGAGGAACCAATTGTCCCAATCAAAGATGATGGTTTTTGGTATCCCAAAATGTACCCACACTCGTTCGAAGAAGAGATTGGTAGTGGCCTCTACTGTGATGCTCTTCTTGTAGATGACCATAATTTCCATATTGGAGAATTGATCAACCACCACGAAAACAAAGTCATTTCCCTTCTTGGTGGAAGGAAGGCCCAAAATGTATTCCATCGAGACAGATTCATGATTCCTTTAGGGAGTACAAAGAGGGGTGTATAAGCCTTGTTTCTTAATGGTCAACTTGACAATGGCGTAGGCCATGCACGAGCTGGTATACTTTTTGACATCATATCGGAGTTTCAACCAATATAGACATTGTTGCAGCAACTCCACTATATTTTATTTGTCGAAGTTAGTTGCCACCTAACTGTAGTGATCTTCCAAAATTAGGTTCTCTTTCTCACTTGATGGAATGCATAGATGGCCTAGATGGTACAAGAACCCATCTTGCAAATGAAAATCAATCACAACTATGTTTTTTCCCATCATATGGTAGGTAGTGGCGAAGTTAGGATCTCTCTCATAGAGTTGGGGCCATCTAAAGGTATCATTTTCAAAGAAGTGTAGCACTGTGGTTAGTATGGAAACTAGAGGTCGATTGAGGTAGTCAGTGATGCAGTTTATGCTCACTGTCTTATACTTGATGTTGATATGGAAGTTTTTCAAGTATGTGGACCACTTTTGATGGCGGTCATTCTATAATTTTTCTTTTCTCTGCATGAATTGAAAATTATTATGATCAGTGTGGATCACTATCTCCTTCCTGAGAATGTAATGCCTCCACTAGTGGCAGGATTGTACAATGGAGTACATTTATTTGTCCTAATTGGGTACTTACAGATAGTGCTTGATAGAATCTCACTATGATAAGCCATGGGGTGTCCATGTTGAGTGAGAAATATTCTCACAAAATAGTCTAAAGCATCTGTCTCAATCTCAAAAGGGTACTGCAGGTCGGGTAATGAGAGCATTGGGGCTGAGCACAAGCATTTCTTCAAATCATCGAAAAAAAATTGTTGCGACTGGCCCCACACAAATATATCCTTTCCACTAGCTTTGGTCTCTTGGATAAGGACCCATGAAACGTATGAGAATACCAACACAAATATATGATAGAAATTGGCAAGGCCTAAGAAGCTTCAAAGCTGAGTGAGTGTGGTCAAGGTTGGCCAATCTTAGGTGAACTGGATAATGGATGGATCGACATGCATCCCATGATAATCAACAATGTATCCTAGGTATTGGACCCTATTCATGCCAAAGGCACATTTTTCCAAATTTTCATATAGCTTGTGTTCCCATAGAGTGTGCAGAACCTATTGAATGTGTTGCAAGTGTTCCACCAAATTCTTGTTGAAGATGAGCATGAAATACAAATAAAACACCACAAAAGAGTTGGTGAAAGGCTGCAAGATATCATCCATCATCCTCACGAAATTTGTGGGGGAATTTTTCAATCCAAAGGGTATGACCATCCATTCAAAAACACCTTCTTTGGACTTGAAGGTAGTATTTCAGTATGCTCTATTGGTACCTGGTGGTAGTCGAACTTCAAATCAATCTTATTGAATTAGTTGTCCACCTTGAGATTGTGAATGAGATCATCAATTCAGGGAATTGGGTATCAATTCCTAAATGTGATCTTATTTAGGGCTCAGTAATCAACACAAAGTCGCCAAGACCTGTATTTCTTTTGCGCAAGCATGATTGGGCTTCCACAGGGTGATGAGATTGGATCGATGTGCCCATTTTGGAGCAGCTCTTAGATCTTGTGCTTGATTTCCTCATTTTCTGAAAGAGAGAGAAGATAGACTGACCCATTGGGTAGCGGTGTGTCATGGGTCATATCGATTGAGTTCTTGACCCGAAAATGCATAGGTACCCCATTGGGTGAGGATAATATGTCTTTGTATTCTTCCACGACCTTATCCACTTGCTTCTACTACATGGACAGACTTGTTGGGAAGGAAATGGATGTGGATGGAACCTTCCACTCCCTTTGAGCGTGAATCACGAAGAAGACAACCATCCCGGTCTGAGAGATTACCTTCATGAATTTCTTGGAAGAGATCAAGGAAATGGCGGTAGATGGGACTACCTTGAGTATCATGTATAATTTCCTGACCAAAGTAATAATAACACTACAAGACCTAGACTGATATACAAAATGAAGTTTACATAAATAAGGTTGGCCCAAAATAACATCATTAACTTCAAGGGGGGATACATCACATAATACCTCATATTTGAAGGTCTTGATGTTGTATCTCAATAGACATTGTTGGTTGACATGAATATCACTCCCTTGGTGGAGCCATCCGATGGTGTACAATTGTGGGTGTGGTGTTGTCGGTAGAGCCAACCGCTTGATGAACTATGCTGATATGAGGTTCTTCTAGATACCACTATCAATAATGAACTATAGTGGGGTGCCATTCACCCAAATTTTCTAATGAAATAATCTCTCACCTTCCTCTGGTTCACCAGGTTCGTCAGGTTGGACCTTGGTGGTGGTAGCAATAGTGGCACTAGGCTTTGCATCAATAATCCATCTCCCTTTTTCTGGTTCTGGATTAGAGTTAGAGCATGTATATGATTCATAGGATTTCACCTTAGCCACCAATAACTACTTTGAGCAGCATTTAGCGATGTTATGCTAGGGGATCTTATGTAACTCACACCATTTCCCAGTGTCTTTCTTTATCTTTCCATTTTACTTCTTTGTTTGTGGTTTGGAATAGTTGTCCTGAGGTTGTCCATCCTTTCTCTGTCCTTTTTTCTATGGTTTGGGGCCACCTTTTCCCTACTTCTATGAGGGGTTTGCATACCCAAACTGCTGCATCTTCTGTTTAATCTTTTTCTCGATTTTGACAGCATATCGATAGGTCTCACCCAACAATGAAATATCCAGAAAATCCATTTGTGTCTCGATGTATCTATGCAGACCACTATGGTACTTGAACACCATATTTTTCTCAGAGTATTTGATACCCAACTTGGTGTGCAAGGTATGGAAGACATTGGTGGACTCTTACATTGTTTGGTCCCTTTCATGCCACAGTGTGGTCCATCTTGTATGTAAGTCATCATAAATTCCAACAAGGTAATATTGTTCCTTAATGGAATCCCTGAAGGAACCTGAAGTGGGTGAAACTAAAAATAAGGTAGATCCCCCTATTTCCTTTTTCTCACAAAAAGTATCCCACAAATATTTGACATGGGGGACATCCTTGAGGAGTGCAAATGTAATCTTTTCTCTATCGAAAAAGTTGTGGAAAGAAAAATAATATTCTAGAAGGTTTAACCATTGTCTACAACATCCACACATATTTGACCTTCAAATATAGGAACATCAAAATTTATATGTACCTTGAAGGGGGTGGTATATGTGTTTCTTGTTGGCACCCATCAAAGGATTTGTGCAAAGGTATCCATCATCTCATTCCTTTGTCATGAGAGAGATTACTTAAGAAATAGTTTAAAGGGATCTCCTACCCTATTGTCTCTCTTTTGTTTCCCCATGGGAGGCTGTCGGGTTTAGAAAGGTTGATCGTGTAAAGGCTAAACTAGTTCGAGTCCCAACTGCTTATACCCTGATCTTGTAGGGGACGTGGAAAAAGAAACAAATGAAGAGAAGATCGCTCTGATACCAGTGATCCATATTTATGAGAAGAATGAAATGAAACATGGGTATATAAAATTAACATAGATATACATAGAACAATAATAGATATACAACGAAACTTAACTTCTATTAAACAAAAAATATCCTAAAACAGTAAAATGTAGAAGGAAAACAATCTTTCTCAAAAGGTGGCATATAATCTCTTACAAGAGATGTGGCAGCTACGCACATTCATATGAGAACATTACAATGAGGCCTCCAAAATTTTTTAGCATCAATAAGTAAACATAAAACCGTAGACACCCAAAAACCTAACCCTAGGAGATGAAATGCCAAAATTCATGTGGGCCTCGATGGGGTAAGTTGGTACATCAACTTCCCGAGGTCGTAAATTTTTCATATGATCTCTATTTGCGGTGCATGATAGCCCATTGGAAATTTCTATCCAAGGAATACACTTTTTTTCTTCACACTTTCACTTTGTCTATAGTGTCATTGTGGTGGGACGAAAATAAGTTTTTAGGGCCTCAAAACGGCCCTGAAAGTTTAGGATCCGAAAATCTAGAAAACAATCTACCAAGATAAAAATTGTAACTGCCAAGATGAAAGATGTATGTGAAGCAGATGGAAGAGGTGTTTGGCCACCAATATCCACTTATATCAGTAATGATAATTGATTTCTCCCCCAAAAAGTGTATTTGAAAACCATTCTACTTTAACTAGGTTGTAGATCATCTGTTAATACTCATGCAAGTGATTGTGCACCTTGTTGTTTGGTTTATGTTTTGTGTTTTTTGATGAGTTTTGAAAGATCATTCTTGGAAATCCTCTTCAACATAAATTCCAAATCTTTGTATACCATTTCCTTGAATAGATTCATCAAGATTTTCATGGTTGGTATCAGATGTACCTGCTCATTGAACAATTGAAAATTCCAATTATAAAGAAAACACAAACATCATGATGTAAAATAACCAACGATATCAAGATGAAGGAAACTAATCAAAAGAATTCATGAGAAAATGAAAACAAGGTCATATTAAGATAGAGAAACAATGAAAATTGATCAGTTAGTGCAAGTCAATAAATTTCGATCTAATTTTGTGAAGAGAAAAGAAATAGAATGAGAAATTAGATGAAGATGGTTAAATGTGAATCAACGAGATTCAAAGGACACATTTAAATTTCAACAATAATGAAATCATATCATTCCAGATACCCGATTCATTAAGGGAAGCCTCCTAATATGAAAAATAGTATTCTTCTCTCTCACATTGGAAAATATATGATAATAATCATCACTTTAAACTCACAAGACCAAGGAGAATATATATATCCTTTCACCAACTGATTGAGAAGGGTATGTTTCCTTAAAAATCAGGCTAGGAGCTTGTGGTGTCATAATATAGAATCAAATTGTTTTTGCGTATGTTCTTCGTGACCCTAAATATTTTCAAGATACTCAAACAATCTAAAGATAAATGATAGAGATGAAGTACAGTAATTATTTTCCCAGTAAATGAAAATGAACTTAAGGATTGGGAAATGGATAAATATACCAAGAGTCTAAATCACACCCTCTTCACAGAGAAATAAACACTTAAATGATTTAACTCAACATACATCATCATGAAAGAGTTAAGATACACATATCTTAGTAATATTTTGAATTTCTATCGAAAAAATAAATGATCTACCTTTTATATCTTTGAAATCAACTTAATCACAAAAGGTTCAACTCTATAGAGAAGAATCCTTGAAGAAAATTCTTGTAACCAAATTTTAACTCATTGGTATTTGTTTATAGAACCAATAGGAAGAACCCAATATACCATTGTATTAATATGTTGGTCTATAAGCCTTTGAAAGAAACATAGCCATGGAAAAAATTTCCATGGGAAACTAATATGATTCCTTCAAAACTGTTTCTGTCTTCCACAAGTTCCAAAGTATTCTTCAAAAAATATTATTTCAACAGCTTAGGACAATAGGTTGTCTACATGTTGATCATTAGAGTGAATACTAGTGAAGTAAGTAGTATTCCAGTTGAACTTCTCAAAGAATTTTTCACATGGTTTCCTCTTGATAACCAAAGTTAATCTAATCTTTCAGTCAAACAACAAAAAATGAAATGCATCAAATAAAAATAATAAATATTTCATGCAACAAAACATTAGGCTAAAGGAATCCATCGTGAGTTGAGACCTAAACTAATAACAATTGGTGGCTTTATTGGTGAAACCAAGATAAACCAAAATCTATGCCATGCACGCAAAAAAGGAAGAAAACATATAAATTATGAAGGAACAAAGTAAGAAAAATAACCATGCTAATGATATCCCTACTCCATCCTACATTGGCTAAAAGAGGGATCAGTGAAATCATAATTCCAGTGCATTCAATCGATTAACTCCAAACCCGAAACCATATTTTTATAAAAAATCACTTGCAAAGAATGGAGAAGTAAGGAATAAAATATAGGAAGAATCGATTCAACAAAACCTCCACCCAACATGTTAAATTTCATAGTGTTATGAGCCATGAGAAATGAAAACACATAGGATTCCTCCATCCAGGATTCAATTCCATAAAAAAATTTACAATTATTAACATAAGATTGTTGGAAGGAAATGAAAAATGAGTGACATACCTAATGAGACCCATGAATGAAATTTATTGAGACGTTACCTAACGAGTCCAATCAAAGAATAAGTGGCTCGATAGAAACTTGTCACACATGGTTAATAAGAGGAATGGGATCTTCCTCAACCATAACTAAGGCTCTATCGAGATTTTCTAACAAAGGAGTAGCAACGCTCCCATCATTTGAATGATTCTCTACCTTTTCATGGTAAAAATATTCAGGTGAATTAGGAGGTATGTTGGAAGATTGGTTGTTGTCATTGATGTCAACCCTAGTCATGCATTTTGGACCACAATATTGATTAAGGTATTTGGACATGAAGGAAAATGCACATGCAGATACAAAAGCCATGGATGGATAGTATACATCATGTTGTTTCCAGTGGTATGTGGAACGTCACGTGGATCCTTATGGTTGAGGAGAAATGAATTTTTTAAGATGACAAAGTGAATTGAAGAAGGAAGCACATGTAGGCCCTGAAGATAATTAAAGAAAAGAAGTACAAACTAAGAAAGTGTCAGGTCAGCCCTAATGTTAAAAGGAAGTGACATAAATGGTATAAATAAACATCATTATACATTCATTTGATATAAGTCTAATTTTATAGGTAATAATAAGAAAATAAGGCTGAATTTCAAGGGAGGATGAAGTATTTTGGTGATGTGTTCTAAGGTATGTTATTTTCAGGTCATCTTACCATTTTTTCTATAACATTTTTTCTAGAACGATTCAGATGGTAAAATAGATATGGTATTGAGAATACATATCAAGGTACCTATGGTAAAAATTTCATCTCTTTATTCACTATAATTATGGAGATACACTCTGTGGAAGATAGGGTTTGTGACCAATCCTGAAGCT
>JZKD02S1908970.1:485362-515480 GCA_000966675.3 Picea glauca
ACTTTTGACACCTTCTTTTCTGAACCCCCGAGAGGTGATATTTGAACTTTCTCCTCTCGTTTTCGCTACTCACGACTTCGCGAGTCAAACGCTCGAACCTTCGTCCCTTTTATCTCCCGAGTCCCCAAGATGCAAGAGGTCAATAGGGTGTTGACTCCTCAAAATGTGTGACATGTGTCCGGCTGATTATTTCTCAGGCCCACTGTGTGGTTCTGCCACGTGTCTCATATGTGCAACCTCGACACTTCGTGACTTTGCTTCTTGCAACTTGGGGTACCCAAACTTTGGTCTTTCACCTTACGAAACCCCAAATTCGTGAGATCCCTAGATCTATGCCACCTGTCCTCCTCCTAATGGACGGTCCTGATTCACTTCACAGCTTCGCCACTCGCAAAGTTGAAAAAATTCTCTTTCGGACCTCTGATGCCCGAAATCTCGATATGAGTGATTTCGCGACACGTGTCCTCCCAATTGGGTAGCTTCGATTTTCCCTCTATTTCAAGACTTCGCCTTTTGCGATTTTGTGAGTCTCGCTACAAAGGTTTCGACCCTTCACCTCTTGAAACCCTGAGATGCGATTTCACGAGTGATCCAACGACCCTCATTGGTTTGGATCCTACGATCCAATTTTCCCAATCTTGCATTGGACGAATGCTGTCGTAACTCCCCTGCTCCTCTACGAGATATGACGACTTCTGAGACTTTGTGAATCCTCCACGGAGGATTCTGACCATCAAATGCCTCCTTAATGTTTTCTGCGAAATGGGCAAGTATGCCTTCACAAAATTGGTCCACCAACAAGCCAACATTGTTGTGCCTTCTTCCAACGTTTTAAGGCACAAATTCCTTTTAGCTTCCTCCATGAATCGAGTCTTCAAGAAGACTCTCGCACGCACTCCTTGCAGCAAATCCTTCAATTGCTTCAAAGAATTGAAGTCCTTCAACTCTGTGCACTCCCTGCAGCAGTAGTCCTTCAACAATTTCTTAGGTTCACAACCTCTAAGACTTTACTTGGCCTGCACACACCTTGCACGACTCCTGTGTTCAACTTGCACTTCTGCAAGAATGAGAACAATTGTTATCCCTCATGAGCTCTTAGAGATAAACTCTGACTTCTGTTAATGCACTCCTTGCGGAAAAACTTCACTACACTCCTTGCAGGAAATTTACTCACTCAGGCAGTGAAACAATTGAAACTCATTCCTTACTCTCTCTCAGACTTCAAACACAAAGCATGAAATCATATACACAACATATAAAGAATATGTATAACATAAAGTAAACATCCATGATCATAACACTCAACATGCATACACAGAGAATAAATACGACACCATGAATTTGAATCGAAGCTCTTTATATTAATTCAAATCTCTGTACATGGGTGTTTTCAACTACAGCTCTCTACTCTCTTCTCTATGCTCTATGCTCTATTAACATAATAATATTTCCACTATACAATGAGGGTGTCTATATACCATTTCCCTCTTATGCTCTAAAATTTTCTAGTCTAAGCATTAAATTCTATCTACCTACATTCATTACACATAAAGGCTCCTATCTACTATGGACGAGAGAAGATCGCTCAAGGTCCTTTTACAATAATGCATGCATGCCTCCACTTAATGAATTCATTAATATTTCAAAACATTTTCAAAAAATGTGCTCGGTGCTTTTCCAGCTGTCTCTTATCTCCGTGTTGTCTCACTGATGGCTATGCTTGCACGCCTTGTGATGGTCTTGCATCATACTCCCTCACTTGAAAATTTTCATGGGCTCCTGTCGATGAGCTCACGCACGATCTGTCCATGCTTATGGATTTCTGCTTTGTTCTCCCAGCTGGCATATTTAACTAGATGTCCCTTCCACTTGACCAAGTATTCAAAGTATTGCTTTCGTTTGGTCCTCTTACCAACTCTTTTGTCCAGTATGCGCTCCATCTGCGGCTTTTCTACAACTGGCATTTGTTTTTTCCATTGAATCTCTGGTTGTTCACTACCTTCTTTTGCTTCCTCATCTTTATAAGGGTACAAATCTGAGACATTGAATATCGGAGAAATTTCGATCCCATCGGGTAATTCAATCTCATATGCATTCGCCCCAAATTTCTCCAAGACCTTACATGGTCCGATTTTCTTCATCTTCAGTTTATTATATGTTCCACTCGGGAAACTTTCCTTTCTCAAATGTGCAAGGATCAAATCACCAACTTCGAACTGAAGTTGTCTCCTATGTTGATATTCTCTCCACTTATATTCTTGGCTTAAACTCTGCAATCGTTCCTTCACCTGGCTGTGAAGTTCCTTCATCGCCTCTGCGAAATCTTCTGCACTAGCGCTCCTAGTCGCAATCTGTTTTGAATCCCTCAGCTTAGAAATTCCTCTTGGTTGCATGCCATAAACAATTTGAAATGGAATCTATCCTATGCTCCTATTAACTGATTTGTTATAAGAAAACTCCACCTATGGTAATATGTTGTCCCATTGACCATGGTGTTCTATCACCAAGCTCCTCAGCAAGTCTCCCAAACTCTTGTTCACGACTTCTGTCTATCCATCCGTCTAAGGATGATAAGCTGAAATAAACGACAAGTTTGTTCCCATCTTTTTACATAAGGTTCTCCAGAAGTGTCCTACGAACTTGGTGTCTTGATCCGAAACTATGCTCCTTGGTAAGCCGTGAAGTCGAATGACTTCTTTGAAAAACAAGTTCGCAATGTGAGTTGTGTCACTGTTTTTCTGATATGGAATGAAATGTTCCATTTTGGAAAATCTATCCACTACCACAAAGATTGATTCAAACCCTCTTTGTGTTCTTGGCAACCCCAATATGAATTCCATGCTGACTACATCCCACGGCCTCTCAGGTATGGGTAATGGTTGATAAAAACCTGTATTCTTCCTCTTTCCTTTTGAATGCTGACAAATTCTACATCTGTCCATGAATCTTTTGACATCTGTTTGCATTCCTAGCCAAAAAATATGACTCATTTAGCTTTGCAAACGTCTTGTCATGACCGAAATGTCCGACCAATCCTCCATTATGTTTCTCCTTCAGCAAATTCTCCCTCATGGAGCATTTTGGAATACAAAGCTGATTACCTTTAAACAATTATCCTTCCTGGATCATGTATTCTGCCCATTGGCTTCTATTCCTGATAATTGGATTCTCAGTTGCTTCATATGCCTCTTTAAAATTTGGATCATCTCTGTACATGTCCCTAAGATCATCAAAACCCAATGTTTTGACTCTGAACTCCTGCAATAGCAAACATTTCCTGCTCAAAGCATCAACAACTTTGTTAGCAATTCTAGAAATATGTTTAATCACAAAAGTGAAAATTTTCATATATTCAACCCATTTAACATGTCTTTGATTCAACTTCTTCTGTTGATTCACAAATTGCAATGCATGATTATCACTATACAAGACAAACTCCTTAGGAATCAAATAATGTCTCCATTTCTTTAATGCCTGAATAATAGCATAGAATTCCTTATCATATGTGGAGTATTTTATCTTGGCTTCATTCATCTTCTCACTGAAATATGCTATTGGTCTGTCTTCTTGAATCAAGACTGCCCCTATTGCAAATCCACTTGCATCACATTTTACTTGAAATGTATTTTGGAAATCAGGAAACACCAGAATTGGTTGTTCCGTAATTTTCCTTTTCAACAAATTGAAGCTTTTCTCAGCCTCTTCCGTCAAGTGAAAAGACTTGTGCCTCTTCTTCACTGTGTCCATCATCGGTGCACTAATTCCACTGAAATTTCTGATGAACTTCTGGTAGAAACTAGCCAATCCGTGAAAACTTCGAACTTCAAAGATATTCTTTGGTGACGACCAAATCTTAATCACCTCCACCTTATCTGGATCCATCCTCAACTTATCTGCAGAAATAAAAAAACCCAAATAAATGAGCTCTGTCTTCATGAATGAGGATTTCTTCATATTTATCAGCAACTTCTCTTGTTGTAGCCTTTGCATCACTGTAGACAAATGTTTCAGATGCTTTGCCTTTGTTTTACTGAAAATCAGTATGTCATCAAGATACAAAATGACAAATTTTCCGATGAACTCCTTCAGGACTCCATTCATTAACCTCATGAAAGTACTCGACACGTTTGTTAAACAAAACGACATAACAAGCCATTCATACAACCCTTCATTAGTCTTGAAGGTTGTCTTCCATTTATCACCTTCTCTCATATGAATCCGGTGATATCCACTTTTCAAATCAATCTTCGAAAAAAATTTGGCTCCACTCAAGCAATCCATCAGATCATCCATCCTTGGCAATGTAAATCTGTACCTGATGGTTATTTTGTTGATTTCCCTCGAGTCAGTACGCATCCTCCATCCTCCATCTTTCTTCAGACTGAGTACTGTCAGAACAAAACATGGACTCAAGATTTCTCTCACCAATCCCTTGTCCATTAAATCTTGGACCAGTCTTTTGACTTCTTCATTATCCTATGGCATCAATTTGTACGTTGCTTTGTTTGAAAAACTGGCTCTAGGTATGAGATCAATTTGATGACTTATACTTCTAATCGGTGGCAACGAACGAGGTAGTTCGTCCACTACTATGTCAGCGAACTCTTGAAACAGTTCCTAAACCTCTTCTAGTAAATCATCTACCCTTGTGCTAGTTAAAACAATCTTTGGCTTCCTGACCATAATGAATTGCGGTTCCTCCTTCTTCTTAACCTCTGTAAGAATTTCCTTCCCACTCATGAGAAGTACAATGTTGCTTACTTCAGGTTTTATTTCTTTATCTTTGATCGGCAACAACATGTGAGTTCTCCCATTTTTCTCTAGGGTGTATTTGTTCATTCTCTTGTCATGAATCACATTCCTGTCATATTTCCATGGTCTACCCAACAATAGATGACAACCATCCATAGGAATAACATCACAGAGTATTTCATCTTTATACCCTCCTATTTTAAACTCAACTAAACATTATTTAGTGACATTTACCTGATGTCCTTTTTGTAACCACGAAACTCTGTATGGGCTTGGATGATCAATCATCTCCAGCTCTAGTTTTTCTACCATCTATATTGAAACGAGATTTTCTGTGCTACCACTGTCCATAATGACCTTGCATACCATGTCCTTGGTCTTGCAAGCAGTCCAAAAAATTCTTCTCCTTTGGACCAAACTCTCCACTTCCTTCTCTGGTGTCAAAATAAATTTTCGCATCATCAACGATCTTTCGCCTTCAACATCCTCTGCCTCAACATTTCGCCTCTGTGCTTCGGCAATGTGAGTCTCTCCTTCCTCTTTATTCTTGTTTAGACATTCATAAGACTTGTGTCTGACCCTTTTGCACGTGAAGCATTTTATCACTCCACCTCTTCCTCTTCTTCTACCTCTAGTACAAGGAAAAATGTTGTTATCAACATACTCTCCTCTCTGATCAACATACTGCCTTCTCTATCCAGCATATTTCCCTTTCTGTGAGCTTCCACCTCTCTCAATCTGAGGTTTCTTCCAGTCTTCCTTGGGTTTATGATTTATATCTTGGACGACTTATTTGCCCCTGGATTGACTTCTTCCTCGACCTCTTTGACCTTGTTTTCGGCTCATCTTCTCTTCTGCCTTTAGATCCATTTGATAAGCATCTTCCACCATTTGGATGGTCATCATGCTCATATCATACTGAATTTCGTATCTCAGGCCATTCATATACCTGGCAACCTTTTCATCATTACTTTCACGATGACCTGCTCTGATGTTCAGCCTGTAGAACTCTTTAGTATACTCCTTCACTGTCATCATCTTCTGTCTCAAATTCTACATTCTCTGAAATAGAGTAATATGATAATCCCTGGGAATGAATTTTTCTTTCATCTTTGCAATCATCCTATCCCAACTCTTTATTTTCTTTTTACCTTGGCAGCATCTGTCATCTTGCAGTTCATCCCACCACAATGTTGCATGTCCTTTAAGTCCCGTGACAACATGTTTTACCTTCTTGTCTTATTCAACATATTCATAGTCAAAATATGTGTCCAGAGCTCTAATCCAATCTAGAAGCTCTTCAACATCCAAGTTTCCCTCATAAACTAGAATGTCCATTTTGGATCTTGCACTCATTCTTTCAACAACTCTAATCAAGCGTTCATTTGCTACATCTTCTACTGCAATTTTTTCTTATTCATGTCCAACGTCATCTTCGCTTTCAGACTCACTGACATATCCAATATCAGTTGTGCACCTTTGTTTTATTTCCACATCCACGAGTTTGGCACGAATTTCATGCAGATCTCTTTCCACTTCTGGATTCTGCACCTGCCTTGCCCTTCCTTCTGGCATTTCCCTATCCTTTGGCGGATCGGGTGTTTTCCTATCTCTTCTCCTCGGTGGCATGGTTGAAATTCATTCTTTCTTTTCCTGCCTGAAATATACAAACAAGAATCAGGCTCTGATACTAGATGGTGTAGACCCACTCAGCCCTCAGGTCAAGGATCCACTTAAGGGATCGTTCTATATTCCCTTCGAGTCAGATCGACTCTTTTGGATTCTCTGCTGGAATCCCCTTTCAAATCAATCCACAGGTCTTTTTTCGTGGCTCGCAATTTCACGATTTCGTGAGTCGTGACTTCCGAATCTTCCTTTGCGATCTCGCGATACCCAAGATCGTGAAATGGGTACAACTCTCCATTTTTCAGCGCCCTCCTTATGCGACCATTGGCTAGGATAAGCACTAACACCTTTCAACTCTCGCACCTTCACGAATTCAAAGGTTCAAACTTTGGCACCTTCTTTTCCAAACCCCCGAGAGGCGAGATTTGACCTTTCTCCTCTCGTTCTTGCTACTCGCGACTTCGTGAGTCGAACGCTCGAACCTTCACCCCTTTATCTCCCGAGTCCCCGAGACGCGAGAGGTCAATAGGGTGTTGACTCCTCAAAATGCATGACGTGTGTCAGACTGATTATTTCCCGAGCCCACCGTGTAGTTCTGCCATGTGTCTCTTATGTGAAACCTCGACACTCTGTGACTTCGCTTATCGCAACTTGGGGTACCCAAACTTTCAAATTTCACCTTACGAAACCCTGAATTCGTGAGATCCCCAGATCTATTTCACGTATCCTCCTCCTAATGGACAGTCTTGATTCACTTCGCAGCTTCGCCACTCGCGAAGTTGAAAAACTTCTCTTTTGGACCTCCAATGCCTGAAACCCCGATATGGGTGATTTCGCGACACGTGTCCTCCCAATCGGGTGGCTTAGATTTTCCCTCTATTTCGGGACTTCACCTTTCACGATTTCGTGACTATCGCTACAAAGGTTTCGATCCTTCACCTCCCGAAATCTTGAGATGCGATTTAGCGAGTGATCCAACGACCCTAGTTGGTTCAGATCCTATGGTCCGATTTTCTCAATCTTGCACTAGACGAATGCTTTCGTAACTCCCCTGCTCCTCTGCGAGATCTGATGGTTTTCGGGACTTCACGAATCCTCCACAGAGGATTTTGACCGTCAAATGCCTCCTTAATGTTTTCTGCGAAATGGGCAAGTATGCCTTCACGAAATCGGTCCAGCAGCAAGCCAACGTTGATGTGCCTTCTTCCAACGTTTTAAGGCACAAATTCCTTTGAGCTTACTCCATGACTCAATTCTTAAAGAAGACTCCCACATGCACTCCTTGGGGCGAATCCTTCAATTACCTCAAAGAATTGAAGTCCTTCGACTCTGCGCACTCCTTGCAGCAGTAGTCCTTCAACAATTTCTCATGTTCACAACCTTTAAGACTTTACTCGGCCTACGCACACCTTGCACAGATCCTGTGTTCAACTTGCACTTCTATGAGAATGAGAATAATTGTTATCCCTCCTAAGCTTTTAGAGATAAACTCTGAATTCTGTCAACGCACTCCTTGCGGAAAAACTTCACTGCACTCCTTGCAGGAATTTTACTCACTCAGGAAGAGAAACAATTGAAACTCATTCTTTACTCTCTTAGACTTCAAACACAAATCATGAAATCATATACACAACATATAAATCAAATGTATAACAAAAAGTAAACATCCATGAGCATAACACTCAACATGCATACACAAAGAACAAATACCACACCATGAATTTGAATCGAAGCTCTTTCTATTAATTCAAATCTCTGTACATGGGTGTTTTCAACAACTCTCTGCTCTCTTCTCTATGCTCTATGCTCTATTGACATTATAATCTTTCCACTATACAATGAGGGTGTCTATATCTCGTTTCCCTCTTGTGCTCTAAAACTGTCTAATCTAAGCATTGAATTCTATCTACCTACATTCATTACACATAAAGGCTCCTATCTACTATGGACAAGAGTGGATCACTCAAGGTCCTTTTACAATAATACATGCATGCCTCCACTTAATGACTTCATTAATATTTCAAAACATTATCAAAAAATGTGCTCGGTGCTTTTCCAACTGTCTCTTATCTCCGTGCTATCTCATTGTTGGCTATGATTGCACACCTTGCGATGCTCTTGCATCATAAGGTAACCCCTTGAGGAAGCTATATGAAATTATAAATAAGAGGAAAAGGTCTCCCATTTAATCACACTTGAGAATATTGAATATCTATTGTTGTGTAAGGCGTATTGCAAGTGCTCATTGATACATCTGAAGTTGCGAAAGTATGAGGTAGCACGAAGGGTTGACTGTGAAATTTTTAGAATTACAATGAATACTAAAAGCCCCAAGTTCTAAGGTGTACATGGGCTAACAGTGTGTTAGGGTGCGTACATACATGGGCTATCAATGTATTAGGGTCATACATGAAGGTAAATCCATAGAAACTTGATAATATGAAGATGTCGAGGTTCTATATTTTGAGATCAAGCTCTCAGGAAGGTCTACATTGATCAGATACATTAGATCTATCCATGGGTTCAAAAGGTATGTCTTATTTCTATGAGTAGTTGGATTTTGAGGTATGCATGGGAAATGGTTATGGAGATTTGAGGATTCTCCCTAGCGAGACTAGTGGTTGCATGGTATCTTCTGTATAAGTGAGATATACAAAAATACAGTGTTGGTATAATCAATATTTATCATTGATACTTGCTGTTAGAGTTGAGGCGCATCTTGTATTTCTTGGCACATGGAAAAGGATTTTTGTGGTACATCGTTGAGAGCTTCTATTTTTGAAGTGGTTGATGTATTCAGGGGGTGAATATCAGAACTAGTTTTTATGTCTAGTTCATGTGAGGATTATTATATTGGTTCATTATAACACACACTCATTTGGAGTATGACTAGAGAGAGACATAGATTCTTTGGGTAAAGCTTATGTATGAGAATGCATGCACAGGGTACAGTTACATTTTGGATACAGTGAAAGGTTACAAATCTATGTGAAAGAGGTTGTAGAGGGTCATAAGTTTTCAGAATAAATAAAATACTAGTTTCATAAGGCATATGCAGGTTGCATAACAGATAGGTCATGTACATACGTGGGATGCGTAACCGATAGGGTGCATACATTTGCATTTTGAAGAAATACAGGTTGCATATATGTTGTATTTGGTTGATACATGTTCAGTTTAGGTATAGATTGATTGCAGGGAAGTAGTACAGGTTGGATGCAGGTTAGTGGTATAGCTTGTTACAGTGGTATATCTCACAGTGATAGTGTGGCAATGGTTCCATCATTCTACTTCTACGTCAGGACGATTGGATAGGGAAAGGACAGGTGGTTGTATCCACCTTCCGATTGTATTTAGAGAACATAGTGGGTTGTAGCCTCATACTGGTTGTAGCCATATAATTGGAGATTTGGAGTTTCCCTTAGGTTGTAGCCTGAGAAACTAGGGAGTTGGAGCCTCCTTCCAGTTGTAGTTGGAAAACAAAGGAATTTGGTGCTTCCAATTAATGTAATTATTAAAGACATATAAGAAAAAGAGTTTCATTTTTTTCTCCCTCTTTGGGTTTCCACGTAAAAACATTGGTGTATTGTGTATGTGTATGATTGCTCATTTTTTCGTTGTTTGTTTATTTTGCAACTATTGGATGATAATGCTACATTGATATAACACTTTCTTTTTATGGTTAAAAAGGATTAGATTTCCCTATTACTCATTCACCCCCCCTCTCAGTAATCCAACAATTGGTATCATAGCAGGTTCCTTCAGAAATCAGGTTAACCAATGAAAGGTAGATCATGGAGAGAAACATGTATAAAAATGAAATACCATAGTTTGATGGACAAAACTATGCATTTTGGAGCAGAAGGATGAAAACATATATACAAGCACAAGGATTTGAAATTTGGAAATCAGTAGTAGATGGATACAAAAAACCAACATTTCTTCCAACAAGTGAAAAGGAAATGAAACTTAGTCAAAATAATTCCAAATCCGCAAATTCACTTCTGAATGGACTTGGTGAATCAATATATACCAAATTTGTACATTGTAATTTCGCTAACGAGATTTGGGACAAACTTCAAAATATTTATGAAGGAGATTCAAAAGTCAAAGCAACAAATCTTCAAACTTACAGAGGTCAATTCGAACAACTAAATATGAAGGAAGATGAGAATATTACATATTACTTCTTATGAGTCGATGAAACAGTGAATGTAATCATAGGATTTAGAGAAGAAATTGAAGAATCTGTAATTGTTCAAAAAATACTAATATCTCTTCCTATGAGATTTGATCCTAAGATATCAACACTAGAACAAAGAGAAGATCTAGACTCAATAAGCATGGATGAACTACATTGAATCTTCACAACATATGAAATGAGAACTGAATATATATATATAAGAAGCATCTTTCAAAGAATCCAAAAGGTCAAAGAAAAGGGGAAAGAAAAATGAACAAAGAAACAATAGTGACTTCTCAGAGGATGATGAAGAAGAATTGACCAACTTTGCCAAAAGATTGAACAAGGGAACCGACGAAAGATATAAAGGTAAGCTTCCATTGATTTGTTTTAATTGTGATGGTATTGGTCATTTTGCTAACAAATTTCCTCATAAGAAAAATAAGATTAATGATGAATATTACTCAAATAGAAAACAAACATATAAAGGAAAAAGAACCAACAAGAAATCTTTCAAGAAAATATTATGCACCAAAGAAGACATCTCCTCATTAGATGAAGATGAAGTGAGTGACAATGAAACAGAAAGATATCTATTAATGGAATTAGAATACTATGATAAATAGGACAACGAAGAAGAATATGAAGAGTTATAAGTTGACTACCGAGAATAAGTGTTGAGTTCCATAGAAGTTATAAGAAGAGAAAAAAAGAAAAAACACGAAGCTACAAGCAGGAATAGACAAGAATAAGACACTCATGAACTAGAACAAATGATCATGAAATTGAAGGTTCAAATACAATAATATAAAATAATTGAAGAATAACTCAAAGAACAACTACAAGAAAGAGACAAGATCATTGGAAATTTGGAAGCAGAGATTTTCACATTGAGAAAGGATCTTAAAAAAAAAGATATGCAGAACAAATCAAAAGTTTTGGATGACATTATCAATAGTCAAAAGCCTCATCATGACAAGTCTAGACTTGGATACAATTAGACAAAAAATGGATCAAGCTTGTAAGAAATATAACAAGAAACGTAACCAAAAAGTTATGTAGAAACAATCAAAGAGAATAGGAAGACCTACAAGGCATATTACATGGACACTCCTCCATCGAGAAGATTGATATTTCATAATCAATGACCGATAGAAACAAAGAGGCCTCAGGAAGAAGAGGGATTCATAAAAGTAATTCCTTTAAAATTATCTTCAACTTCCACGTATCAAACTATCTTTTTTGGTTTATGTTATGCATGCAATAATTTTTGACATAAAGATATAAATTGCAGAGCTAATAGGAGGAACATAAACAAATTTTAAAGACATACAAAAAATGGTTATCCAAGAAGGCCTATTGAAACACAAAAAAGAAGCTACAACGAGTTTGAATCATTGAGAACTGAAGTGGAATGCTACAAGTGAAACAACTTTGGAAACCTGGCCAAATATTGTAGGATGACAGTCCCTCCTAGAGAACCACAACAGAATAACAAAAATCATAGAAAATAACCTTAGAAGAGAACAAGGATAAGAAATAAGAATCAGTATAGCAATGAAGAATGCCCACTCTCTCTACAAGATAAGTAGAAGAAACTTGGTTAGTATGTTGACAATGGATTTTCAAAACACATGACAAGTGATAAGGATAGGTTTCTTACATTAAGAAAGGAAAGAGATGGATAAGTGAAATCCTCCTAGCATGGTTCTATACCAAGCCCCATGCACTGTGTGGTTATTTTCATGATGTAGGCCATGTCACAAAAGATTCCTTGGATTTGTTGGAAAAATAGTGTCTCCAACACTTTACTACTCCTACCTAACTAACACTTTTCCTATTTGAAACGTAAAATGCACGAACAACATACTAGCAAAAACACAACATGTGTGCACATGATGACACATATAGATATTGGATGTGTAGTTATGACCAACACTCTCTATGCAACCAAACATCCAACAAGTTAAAAAATGGGTCCATGTTTTCCCTTTGATACTTTGAAAGCACCTCTCTTCCTCCCACACCAAAATTGAGGTATGTTGAGGAATGTGTTGGAAAGTTAGTTTTCATTGATGTCAACTCTAGAAGAATTCCAAGTAATGAGTGTATTTGAAGAAGTCTCCAAAGTCATCCCCTTATGGCATATCTCTAAGCATGGCCCTCATGGGAATACGTTTTGAAGAAATATACAAGAAGCCCTAGAAATATGGCCAAGTGGTTGATTTGTTATGAAGCTCTGATGATGCGGTCATGGAGCCCGAAGTTGATTGAAGAAGAATACAATGAAGGACATTGAAAATGCATGTAAAAAACTCTTAGTTGGATAGTCCTCATCATTTTTTTGCAAAGGTAGGTGGTATGTCAAGTGGTTCCTCACGGTTGAGGACATTTTCCCTCTTAAAGATGACGCCTTGAAAGAACATGAAGAATCCCTAGATGTAAGGAAAAAAAGTTAAAAGTCAGACCCTACAAAGTGTTTCAAACAAGAAGTTACAAGTCGACCCCATTGCAATGAATATTAAATTAAATATTAAGGATATTGTTAGTAAATTTGTCTTCAATGAATAATCATTAAAAATTAAATTAAATTTTATCTGGGTCAAGTCGACCCTAAAAAGAGGGTGGAAGATCTAGTATAAATAAGGCACCTAGGAGTTCATTTGTGACATCAACTCAAGTGATTTTTATTTGAGTTAAAAAATTAGATCTAAGGCAAATTTTAGAGGGAATATGAAGTGAAGAAGGGAGAAATTCCAAGGGAAGATGAAGTCTTGTGATGATGTGTTCTAAGGTATGTTATTTAAAGGTCATCTTACAATTTTTTTCTATAACGTGTTTTCTAGAATGATTTAGATAGTGAAACTTGGAGGTAGTTGAGAAGAAACATCAAGGTGCATTTCACAAAAATGTCATTTTTTGGGTTTTTGTACTTTTGGAGATACACTATGTGGAAGATAGGGTTTTGACTAGTCCTGAAACTAGTCTGAAACAAGTTTTCCAGGTAAAAAAGTCATAACTTGTTCGTAAGGGATCCAAATTATGTGAGAACAATTCTAGTGGAAAGATGATAGTTTGTAGCATCCTTTGTGTGAGTTTTTGAATCAGATATCAAATATTGAGCATGCGGAATTTTGTACAAGTTCACTCTCTAGAATAGGACAAAATTCATGAAGGTTTGTCATTTTCGCTATAACTTTTGTTATGAGAAGTTTCAGACCTTGAAATTTTTAGGAGATAGAAGAAATATATTAGAGTATATGTGGAAAGATGTTTAAATATTGGCTCACAATAATTTTGGATATATGCTTTGTGGAAGTCAGAGTTCCAAAATGGTCCTGAAATATGTTTTAAACAAGACAACTTGACATTTTTGCTACAACTTATTTTCTGGGACTTTGCAGACTGTGAAATTTTCAAAGGTATGACAATACATATAGAAGTACCTTAGATAGATGTTTCATAATTAGAAATGGAAAATTGAGATTTTGGTGAATATTACAAGTTTGCAAATTTGAGGTATGATACAAATGTTTTGGTACATGCTTGAGACATATCTTTGGCACATTGTTTGAGGCATATCATTGATGTTATGGTACTTGCATGAGATATAGTTCGACATATATTTGGTACATGGTTTATAGATGACATGGTGTAAGGTACATGGTTGAAAAATATCATGAATGATATGGCATATGTTTGAGGTTCATATTTTATACATGGTTTATGATTATGGAACTTGCTTGAGGCACAACTTTGGTGTATGGTTTGAGGCATCTATTGGTCATTTTGGATTCTTGGTGATTTTGGCTTATGTGAGTGGATATGGTCTTGTTGATGATGATGTGATATAAGTATTAGTGACAGGAAGGGGTGATTTTAAGAACCCCCCCTAAATTCATATGTATAATAAATGGGAGAATCCCCATGATACATAGGAACAATTGAAGGCTATTTTATCAATAATATAAAATGTACATATAATTTTTTGGTGAATCTTTTATTCAATTATATAATCTTGTAAAATATTGGTGAATCTTTCATTGAATTATAAAATCTTGTAAAATATTGGTGGATCTGTCACTAAATTATAAAGCCTTGTAAAGTTTAGGGGATCCTCCAATGACCTCACCTAAAGCCTCAATTTCCTAACTTGATTGACAGACATTGCCTTGCATTGACATACCTTGCCTTGAAATGACATGCCTTTCATTGACATGCCTTGCCTTGACATGCCATGCCTTGCCTTGCCTTGACATGCCATGCCTTGCCTTGACAAGACATGCCTTGCCTTGACATGTCTTGCCTTGCCTTGACAAGTCATGCATTGCCTTGAGAGTAGCTTCAAAGAATCCATAAGTATATGGTTGGGGTATGCATGAACATTCAAAGGAGAGTGATAGCCAAAAAGAGATAATTTATGTGATTGATGTCCATTGCTAATGTTGTGAGTGTTAGCACTCAAACGAGAACCATCAAAATTTTAGATGATATAAATCAGATTATTATGAACCTTAAGTCATCTTATCTTGCAGTTGCGGATGTTTGGGCACATATGGACATTCGATAGGGATGCAAAAGTGAAAATGTTGGGTTTGGTACCAAGTCTGGCACAGTTTTGTAAGAATATTAATTGTGTTGCTGGTCATAACTAGTCAAGTATTCAATGCTTAGTTTTAAGGGCGAGGCATCAAATGTTGATAAATATCAATGACTAATGGGAATATCCTTTAACAAGCCAGGGAAAAAGTCTGATCTTGAAAGCTATAAATTCTCTTGGCCAATTTAAATACAGTGTTCATGCTCCAGACATGCCATTCATCCGAGAGATCAATGTGAAAAACTTGTTGGGAGATTTATGAAGGAACTAAACTATGGAGGATAGGAAGAAAAAATTAAAAGGGAATCTAAGGCTCAAGCAATTAGTTTAGATGATGGTTTGGTAAGTACTAAAAGTAACCACAACTCATTTGACAATAATGTTTAGGGAAGGTTTCTCCGACTCTTCTTTAGCTGTTAAGACTTCCAGAAATCAATCAAGCATGCAAGAAAGGAAAAAACAGAGTATACAACTCAGTTTTCAACGCAAAACGGGAAAATTACACTATGTGCGCTGAAAAATGGTTGTAGAATTCCATTTCACAGGAATTGTTCAGATAAGGTTCAAATTTCCATCAAATCAAGAGGATCTCTCGAATAGGCCCAAGACTAGAAAATAGTCAAAGTGGCACACATGTCTTTTATTTTGTAGAAACAATGCCTTAAAAATAGAAGATTGGTTATTACATTAGATACCCATTTTAGTGGAAGCCCTTCAATATCCCTCAAAAGGCCTTTAATGATCATGTTGGGAACAATCCTCAAACTGATATTTCTAATGCCTTCTATGATTGTAAATTCATGCCTAAAAAACAAGCTCAGTGCACTACATGTCCATGATGAAAACTCTCTCACTAGGTCCTTGAATAAATTGCATGAAAAAGAAGTATAGTTTGATGCATAGATCTCGCTGCATATTAGTATTTTTGGGCAGAGGTATTTTATACAGTATCAATAAACCATTGAGTTCCCAGGCATGTTGTAGATCACCTGTAATATTTCCTTAATAACAATCTTCTTTCCATTCACATTGCCTTAACATTTTTCCCATGAAAATGAAATCATTTCTAGCCTAGATACAAGAATGCAAATATATTGTAATAATGCATTGATTTCCTACCTATGATAAGTCTTAGTAATTAATGCCACTATCTCTAGACCAGCAAAATGCTTGGAAAAAAGTTTCATTGTATTTTCTTTCCCTCTGCAATATGGGTCTAAAAAGTCTCTAGAAATCATAAAAACTATTTTATCTCTTGATTATATCAACGATTCTTCAACACAAGTATTAAGCCAAGTGAAAGGATCAAAAGCACACATTCTTGTTACTTCTACGATAAATTATGTGTTGCCTTCTATTGTTACACATTATTTTCGTCATCCCTATGACCGTTAATGATGTAAACCTATCAACTTTAGAGGGGTTAGTGGCCTGAGTTCCTGAAGAAAGAAGGGAGAAGAAATTTTCCTAAGAAAAGAAGTTGCATTTTCCTTTGTAAAAACCCTATTAAAGAGGATGTTTGCAAGTTGCTATATAGGCAGGGTGCGAGAATGCCTAATTCTTCCAGGTTGCACCATAGCTGGGTTGCGATAGGTTCCCAGGTTTCTCTACAGACAGGGTTTGAGAATTCTTATACGTGGGAAAAATGAGTGTTTTCTCGAATCTTCTAGAAGGAGAAACCTCCATGGTGAGGTGGCATCCAAATGGTTTGAATATTACTCTCTTTCATGATTTAGTGGGACCATCCTAACCTCCTCACCTTATCCTCTTCAGCTTATAAAAGGAGAGGAGCTCTCATGGAGAAGGCCTAAGTTGGATTTGGCTTGGAATTATTAGCTYGGTTGGAGTGTCTTTGAGTTTTKCCTTTGTCAAGATAGATTGTGAATATCATCAGATCTATGCTCTCAGAATTCTTGGAATGGAAGTGTGTGGGGAAAAAAGGACAGTTGGAAGGGACCTTATGACATATAGGCCATGGTTGTAATCTCTCTTTCACATTTAATATGACACAGTAATATGATTATTTCCTATAAATCTTGTTGTGTTTTATTGTATGATTCCTTGATCACATACATAGGTTTATATTGAGTTTATACTATTACTATCACTTTGGTTGGTTGCATTATTTTGTAGGTTCATCATTGTATGAGCGTTGGAATGGAGCTAGGATGATCATGGTGAGAGGAAGCGACGTTTAAATGGTATGGCACCTATCCCTCTTTAGTTAGTAAATTCAATATTTAAAACTTAAGGAAAGCGTCATGTTCTGGTGTGTTTTGTTCTAGATCTAGGTGGATCTAGGGAGATCAGTTAGTGTCTGCACCTACCAATTTATCTGATAAAAAAATTGGTGACTCCACTGGGGAATGGATTGTTTCCTAGTTGTTCTAGTTTCCCTTCCTTTGATTCCTTTTTTTATGGTTTCTGAGTCTGTGGGACATCCATCCAGACTCTTTGGATCTAGAAGTTCACTTAGATTCCCTGTCATTTTTAAAAATTTTCTTTGATCATAGACATTCTCGCACTATACCTCTCTACAGCCTGCGAAAACCATTGATTTTCGCACCCTTTTGTTAGATCCAGTGCGAACGTCTCGCACCCTACTAGTGTCTAGCCTGCGAGAATACTTATTTCTCGCACTGTACTATACTACTAGGCTGTGAACTTGTTTATAAAATTTTTGGATTGGGTCTTGTCATCTTTTGATGACCCAATTTTGCTTTGATCAACTGGATTGAACTTTTGGAGCCTATATTGATCTGTTTACAGTCTGATTGACATTCTTTGAGTTGATTTTAGCCATCTTTTCTTTGTTTGGTTTTGAAGGATTAGTCTCTTTCTTTGAGTGTCTTTCAATTACAAAGCATGTGTTTTCTTTAGAATTGTTTAGGGGAAGTTCAAATTTCTTCTGAATAGTTCGCTTTAAAAGAAAACTTTTAATTTGGGTTTCTTTGTTTTAACAAATTTCATTTCTTTCTTTATATTATATTGGGGGATTCCTTGCATTTGAAGTAGAAAAATTGCATGATTCTTGGCATTTTTTGGTCTTAAAATCTGAAATTTAAGACCAAAAAATGCCATGAATCGTGCATTGGTGTACAATACCTTTTTCTCATTTCTTGAGAATCTTGATATTGATGAGTTTTAATATTTTGGGACATTGTGCATCTGGGAATGATAAATGTTTTCTCCTTCTCGTAGCATAGCTTTCATCGAAATGAAAAGATTCATCTTCATCTCTTTGCATAACTTTCGAGTCGGTCAAAAAACCATATTGTCCACGCCATTTTCCTTTTGAGTGACAATAGCCATAAAATAAATCACTTATAAAAATTGATTAGACATTTTTATCTTTTCTGGTAGAAAACCTACATAAGATTAGTCCTAGGGCTTTGGAATAGGTGTGAAAGATAACTTTCCAAAGATGCAAACAAACATAGTATCTTGTGATAGGGAGAGTAAAATCCACTCACTACATTTTGTCTTGGGATGCCCTTCTCACACAAGGGTCAATCATGAGGTCGCATTTAGACTGGCAGAGTTACTTACCCTTCTTTGTTGTTCTTGGTGTAGATATTACGTGTATTATGGGGGTTTCTTGAGAGGTATACCCACAATGATGAGTGGAAGCCTTTCAATTTGATTTAGGGCTAGATACCCTACCCTTGAGCGTGGATCAGACTGTCCACTATTTCCCCAGACATCATTGTGGTGATTGGTAATATTAGTGGCCTATTTATTTAGGGTATTTACACAAGGTGAATGTGGAGGGGCAAGTCTTCACGGTACCTGGAATCAATGTTGGCCAAACTCACTCAGGCTCCTTGGAGAGTATACCCAAAATTATGTGTGGGAGCTTGCACCAAGGCGTAAGTCCATTAAGAAGGTCATCAACGTAACCTTTCCACCTGCTCTATCTCAACCCCTTTTTACATTGTTCCTGCGACGTTAGATTTCATCACCAACTAGTGTGATCATTGTGAGAAGGTTTTGTTTGCTTGCTTGCTTACTAGATTTTTAGAGTGTGCTGTTTGTTTTCCTTAGCAGACTCTAGGTTGGATTTTTGTTTTAATGGAATTAGTTCCCAGAACCACCAATGAAGGAACCCCTTTTCCAGGGGAACCTTTTATTTTTCCTTCTTACGGAAACATTGGTCCTCCTCATATCGCTACTTTGATCCTTTTAGGTCTCACAATTGGATTACCGGTATGGTTGTTTTCCACTCAGGTAATCCCGAATGTAGTTAATGCTTTAGTTGCAAGCACTTCCCCCCAATAGAATCAACCTCATGTTGATCCTTCACCTTCTTCACTGGTAAGATCTTCTCCACTTCCAAGGTCTTCTTCTATTTCATCTTCTTCGTTGAATGAAAGCTCTGAAGCCAGTAAATCGGTGGATAAGAAGAATAAGGAAAGCAAGAATAAGAAGAAAAAAGATAAACAAGGGTCAAAACTTCCAACCACTGTCAAACATGTTGGAAAACAACCAGTTACTGTTACTCGTGTTGGGAGTGTTGATGATGTCAAGATCACCCAAACAACCCGTAATCCCAAGTACCCTTGCAGGCTTTGTAAGGGTAACCATCTTCTTAAGGATTTCCCTAGTCTATCAAAGGTCATAGGAGCATGGTCTGCATCGCCTCTCTAGTCCACGTTGTCGAAATTTGAACAACATGTTGATAACTCCCCGTTAACTAGTCAAGATACCATTGGGAAGAAGAAAAGTAGAGTCAAGTTCCCGTGCATGCTATGCAAAGGGAGTCATCTCACTCACCTTTTCCCTCATATGGGCGAAGCCTCAAAATTACTGGAAGACATGACTGTTTCACAACCTCAAATTCTAGTTGCTTATCGCAAGCTTACTCTCAACCCCCCTATAGTTGATGGAATGATTACTTTGGTCCCTTCACCAATCAATCTGGTTAATCATGTTGTCAATCTTGTCATGTCGTTAGTTGAACTAGTTGACAAAGTGATTTATCCAATACCATCCTCGATCAATCCCGCTCTCCCCTCTGAGAGGGAAATTAAAGTGATCGATCCGATCCCATCTTCGGTTGATCCCACTCTCCCGTTAGAGAGTGTTACCCAGGTGGTCGATCTGTTTCCATCTGTCGACCCCATTCTCTCCTTGGAGAATGAAACTCAAGTAGTCGATCTGATCCCTCCATTGGTCAATCCTACTCTCCCGCTAGAGAGTAAACCCGATACTGCCCATGTTTTTCTCATTGATACAGAATCTCCCATGATGAGGGGTATTCCTCCTTCTCCTGTAGGACCCCCTCCAAGTAATGAGGCCATTTGTTTTGATTGGGGTGTGCTAACTGGACCTCATATTCCCTCTTACATTCCTTTCCATCTTACAGTACAGGTTTTTGGTCGGGATGTTCCTCAAACATTGATATATGAAGTTCATCTGTTAGTATTGTGTCCTCTATTGCTTGGCAAGGTTTGGGTTATCCTCTACTTGCGTCGGTTACATAGAATCTGTTATCTTTTAATAGAAGAACCAATCAACCTTTAGGGACCCCTCCTCAGTTTCCTGTAACTTTGGGAGGGAAAAATTTCTTTATTGATGTCATGATAGTCCAAGATCCCTTGGATTTCGCTTTACTCCTTGGGTGGGATTATGTCTATGCCATGAAAGCTATTGTGTCCACTCTTTTTCATGTGATATGTTTCCCTCACGATGGATGATTTTTTACTATTGATCAAATTTCATTCTTATATACAGATAGTATCTCCCCCGCCACAGGCCAATTACATGGCATTGTTTCCCATGGCTTCAACTTCTGATGACTTAGATTCAGTAGTTGACATGGTGATCTCTTCGATAGGGTTGTTAGAGCCTGAACTCTTTACTCCCTTCGCGACCCTCGACATGGTGTCCTTCCAGAATGTGATTCTTCCTTCCATTGAAGACCTCTTGGAAGCCATGACCGAGTTTTGTCCCTTGACATGGTGTCATTCCGAAGCATTGTCCTCTTGGAATCCATGATCAAGAAGAGAGACTCTGAGGATAGTTTTTTGCATCTCTGAGGCAAACTCGTTAAAAAATGAAATAGAGGTCATTGAGCATAGTTTTTTGATTTCAATCTCGTTAAAAAATGAAACCACTTACAAGGATAGTTTTTTCATCTCTGTGGAAACCTCGTTAAAAAACGAAACAAATTTTATGAGCATAGTTCCTGTTTCTATGTCAAGCTTGTCAAAAAATAAAACATAGGTCTAGGGATTGAACTTGGTTGAGCATAGTTCTTATCTTGTGTCAAGTTCGTTTAAAAATGAAAAAAATTCCCCCTCTCCATTTGGGTCAATTCCTACGTATAGTATTTGAAGCTTCGTTTCATTCTCCTTTGCAATTGGATGAAATGAAGGTTGGGGGGAATTTGGCTTTGGCCTCTGGACTTCATGCTAAAGTTAAACTACTAGCTTCTCAAGTTAGGGGCTAAGTACCAACCATCCATATGTTATGCATTGGGAAGTCGCAAGCATAGTTTTCTATGGTTCAAGCTTGTGTAAAAATGAAACCACTTACCTCAAGCATAGTTTCCTCTAGTTCAAGGTTGTGTAAAAATGAAACCATGTCCAAGCATAGTTTCCTCTGGTTCAAGCTTGTGTAAAAATGAAACCAGGTCCAAGCATAGTTTTGTTTAGTTTTTAAGCTTGTGTAAAAATAAAATCTATCCCAAGCATAGTTTTGTTTTGTTTTAAAGCTTGCGTAAAAATGAAAACAATCTCGAACTTAGTCTTTTTTCTTTCTCATGCTCATAAATACATGAGAATAAGTTACCGAGCTTAGTCTTTTTTCTATCTCATGCTCGTAAATACGTGAGAATGCAACTGAGTATACTTTTATCACTTTTTTGGACTCATAAATATTATACGAAAAAGGAAACCACTGGAGTTCCCCTTAAGCTCTTTTCAGACTCTCTAAACATGAAAGGATTGCCAAGAGACCTTGTTCTATTCACACTCGTAAAAATATTTGAATAAAATGTTAAATGGGCGATAGTTTATCACTTTTTCGGTCCCGTCGAAATATTTTACAAAAAAGGAACTGGGAGAGTTCTCTTTAAGTGTTTTTCGGACTCTCAAAACATGAAAAACCCCTGAGTTTTATATCTTTGGACTCGTTAAACAAACATTGAAAGACTCATAATGGAACTAAACCACTCCTTCCTAGGGTTCATTAAACATACTCCGAAGGACTCATCCGAAATATGAGCTTACATTACAAGAATATGTTATCCTCAAGATTGCGTAAAAATAAAGAGGTACTCACCAGAAATGGTGAGGCAAAAAATTGAGAAAGAAATATGTCTAAACCTGTATTCCATGGAAGAGTCGCTTTTGAACATGACACGCTTTCACTCACCTTGTGTCTAGGTTGGAAAATCCACTTTTCTCTTAATCATACTCTATAAGATTACAAATCGGTCTGTGATCCCTGTTGTTGAGTCAGTGTTCCCAAGAGAGTTGTTGTGTCATCAATATGTTCAAAAATATGTCCAGCCCGAAAATCCTTCTATTGCGTTGGCCATCCCTGAGTCAGTCCTAAATAACTTGTTACTCTAATCTACATCAAATCTTATTACTTGTTTCGTGTCATTGAAGGGGGATACATTAAGACCCTCCTATGAAGAGTCTTTTCTTGTCGACTTCAACTCATTATCCAGGAATTAGACGTAGAAACCAATTGGTACCTTGGAACTTGCATGCCTTAATGGCAGGCTTCCTCGCTTTCGAAAGTGGGTTTTCATTATTGACCTCTGATCGAGAGATTTTGTCGAGTGTTCAACTTCAACTCATTAATTCACATTCATTGGATTGTACTAGATTACCTTGGGAGTCATTGACATTAACAGTGATTTCCCTTGCACTTGTTAACGATTCTCATCATTGACCGGTATTCAAGTGGTTTCTACCATGTTCAACTTCAGCACATGTATTCACATGGTTAGATTCGTACTATAGAGTGGTGGAGATGAAGACCCTGAATCTTTTCTCATGGATCCAGGTTGCGTTGGAGTATATTCAGTTTGTATTGTTGCATAGATCCACATTGTATGTCTGGTGGCTATGTTCAAATTTGAGTATTTAACCCATAGATCCACAACATATTTTTGGTGGCTATGTTTAGAATTGAGTCATATCAACATGGATCCACAATTTATGTTTGGTGGCCATGACCTTGTCTTACTTGACATGGATCTTTGCATGTAGGCATTTATGCTTTGAGTCATTTGTATTCTGAATATGGGAATGCCTACCTCAGTGATGATATATTATTGTACTGTATTTCCTTGTTTGTTGGCAGGTTTTTGATCGACTGTTCTTTGTTCCCTACACACACTCGACAAAGTATTTCAGCTATCACTCTATTCTAACTTCATACTTTGGGGGGCTCTCTGCTACACATTATTTTCTTCATCCCTATGACCGTTAATTATGTAAACCTATATGTTGCCTTCAAAGGGGTCAGTGGCTTGAGTTCCTGAAGAAAGAAGGGAGAAGAACTTTTCCTGAGAAAAGAAGTTTCATTTTCCTTTGTAAAAACCCTATTAAAGAGGATGTTCGCAGGTTGCTATATAGGCAGGGTGCAAGAATGCATGATTCTCGCAGGTTGCACCATAGCTAGGTTGCGAGAGGTTCGTAGGTTGCTCTATAGACAGGGTGCATGAATTCTTATACGTGGGAAAAACGAGCATTTTCTCGAATCTTCTAGAAGGAGAAACTTCCATGGTGAGGTGGCATCCAAATGGTTTGAATATTACTTGCTTTCATGATTTAGTGGGATCATCCTAACTTCCTCACCTTATCCTCTTCAGCTTATAAAAGGAGAGGAGCTCTCATGGAGAAGGGATAAGTTGGATTTGGCTTGGAATTGTTAGCTTGGTTGGAGTGTCTTTGAGTTTTTCCTTTGTCAAGATAGATTGTGAATATCGCCAAATCTATGCTCTCAGAATTCTTGGAATGGAAGTGTGTGGGGAATGAAGGACAGTTGGAAGGGACCTTATGACATCCAGGCCATGGTTGTAATCTCTCTTTCACATTTAATATGATACAATAATACGATTCTTTCCTATAAATCTTGTTGTGTTTTATTGTATGATTCCTTGATCACATACATAGGTTTATATTGAGTTTATGTTATTACTATCACTTTGGTTGGTTGCATTATTTTGTAGGTTCATCATTGTATGAGCGTTGTAATGGAGCTAGGATGGCGATGGCAAGAGGAAGCGACGTTTAAACGGTATGTCACCTATCCCTCTTTAGTTAGTAAATTCAATATTTAAAACTTAAGGAAAACGTCATGTTTTGGTGTGTTTTGTTCTAGATCTAGGTGGATCTAGGGAGATCAATTAGTGTTCGCACCTACTGATTTATCCGATAACACCTATGCCGAGTGATTTGGACAATGGGAAAGTATCTTAGTTATCATTTAGATGCCATCCACATAAATAAATCATATGCCAATAGTTTGATTAAGATGCTTCTAAACCCACAACAATGATAATTCTGATTAAGGGAATCATTAAAATTTATTGCAATGTCAAGGATCAAACATGTCCATATGTGATTTAGATGCCTTTGTATTAATTCAGTTTGTTGTCATTGATAACATATAAGACAACAAAAGTGTATCCAAATAAACCAACATTATGTGTGTCGTGTGTATGTATGATCAAATTATAGCCTTGCAAAAAAATGACCCAAATATGTGTTTAAGTGCATTTTTGCATGACCCAGAGACATTATACTTGATTAATAAATTAGTTCTGCATTGAGGGATCTGTAGATGGATCTTACTATCACAGTAATTTAATCTCCAATGGGAGAGGAGGCACTAAATTTTCAAATTAATAATCGCAAATCTGCACTCAAGATTTTATTCTACCATTGAACTTGAAAACATTAAGAAAGACCAATAAAAACATTAGATTTTGGAAAACTAGAAGCATACAAATATGGATAATGAGTGTAGACATTGCATACCAAATTTGATATCAATTCAGTAGATCACAAAGTGTGATCTGAGATGCTAAATCTTCAAATAAACACCAACAAGCTAAAATAATAAAAAAATAAAAAATATGAAATTGAATGCATCAAGCTGGCAAGTCAGAAAAAGGCATCAGTGCAAACCTAATTTCAATAAATCCAAAAGGAGTGAAATAACACATCCACTGCAACAAGATATAATGTGGCAATTGTCTATGGTAAAGAGTAGTTATAGTACACCATTTTGTCACATCGAAGTGAATTCTTGCCTAATGTTAAGTGGATTGTTGTGGTTGAAATCATAGCCTATAAACACAACCTAATCAAGAAATAATAGCATTTATCCTCAGGAATCATAAATCCTAATTTGATGTGGGTGCATGCAAACCTAATTTGGATAAATCCAATAAGGACCAAAATAACACCATCGACTGCAACAAGATATATATGGAAACTGTCTACAGTAAATGGAAATTGGTACATGGTTTCATGATTCATCACAATGAAGTGATTTTCAATCAATTTTTTGGTGGATTGCCGAGGCAGAACCCATAGCAATGAACTAATCGAGAAAAAAATAGTAGATCATCCTCAAGAATCATTGCATTACACTAACAATATATAAATGGTTATGCACTTGGAACTTGTCAAGGTTGGCTTCAAGATTGGAAATTCTACAACAAAATTCCAATTGTGAATGCAAGTGCATGCTTGTGATATGACCCAATGCCTATGAGCATCTACTCCTCATTTCAATTATATTAACCATTTGCATGCATGTAATATAATCCTCAAACCGACAGAATACATTAATTGTGTGATAATGTGCACAACAAATCATTCTTTGGCACCAACAACCAAAATTGTTTGGGAGCCTTATGCATATAGCACAGACCCCAGCAACAATAGTAGTCTAGATCAGAAACCACCAGAATGAAACTTCTTCATCTAGGCCTGCTAATCAAGGAAGTTGATTAATGAATAATCTAAGTAATGCCTCATTTTTTTGTTATGACAGACTCGCTGCTCATTTTGGTTCTTAGCATATTGAATAGTAATTTTGACATGTTAGCATATGATATCATAGTGATAGTATGTTCTATTTTGATGTCATTGATGGGAAGTGTTTTGATTAATTTTTCGAAGGTGAAATTTGATGATTGAAGCATAGGGAAGATGATCAATTGAAGATAAGGAGCAATTGAAGAAACATAGATGCATATCACATATTTACTCTGTTTTTAGGGTTTGTGGTAATAAAATAATAAAAGGGAGGTGAAAGTGCAAATGCAACATTGTGAGAAGGGCTTCTTTTGAGATACAAGGTGTTCACTTCTCAAGTGATACATTTCACAATTCTCAAAACTTGGTTTTAACAGTGAAAGTATCACTTTATTATATCAAACCCTAATTTTGAAGATGGAGTGAAAAGGAGGGTAAAGTGAAGAAGAAGTTTCAAGTTTTGAAGGTTCTACAGGTCGTAGTATGAATTATCAGGTTTACAGAAACTCTGTACAACACTTGATTCATATACCAAAACAATTCTCCACTCATATTGCTCAAAGAGAAGCCTCTAATTCCATTATTATCTTTACTTCTAGTATTTAGGTTATAATTAGAATTGGGATATTGTAATCTTGCTGAGAAATGGAAATGAAGATTTATCAACAAAAGTATTGGACTAGTTTCTCCAAACAATGTAAATGAAATAATGATTGAGAATAAATCCTACTATACAAGCTCAAATACCCCTAAATATGCATAAGAGAAAAGAAGAACTAATATTTGCATTCCAACAACATGGGGTTCACTCATATATGTCATGGAAGCTTGACAATTACGAACAACATAAGAATGCAAATTCATCTACTTGAATGAGCCCATTCTTGCTTAGTAGAATTCTTGTTAAATAGAGTATCTATCCTTTAATACTAGGACACTATCTATGTGAAGAGATAGGTCCCATCTTCATCAAATTCCAACTTCATTTCATGTCACATACAAGAAAGAGACAATGTAATAGTTAAATATCAAATCATCAATCTTAAAATAACTTGCATCAAGAAAATGCGACTCCAACTTTACAATGAAAAACACAGAATATAGATTATAGAACCTATTTTTACCTAAAATGCATCCTCAAATTGGCATATAGTAATCTTGCTATGATAAAGAATTTCTAACCTACTCCAAAAATAGAGGAAAAATGTATCACAAGAATCACTTCATTTGTTTTATTCCATTCACTATTTCTTTCACCACCAATGGAACACATATACCGAAATAAGTGTTCCCTAGGCCCTCATATATATTGTATTAGATCAAATGTTGCGGTATATCAATTTCCCATTTCTCATCTTGGTGCTCATTTTCTTCATTTTGAACAAGACCCTCTCTGGATGGACTATCATTATGAACCTCCAAAGAATTATGTTTCATATCAAGTTCATTAGAGAAACTTGTTATATTGTTTTCTCCCCTTCTATCACAATCTAATCGCCAAAGAGCTAGTGCTCTTTCATATGGAAAATTGGAAATGTCATACTTTTTTACATATAATCTTTAACATATATCCATATGTTTATCAATCTTGTTCCTCATCTTTGACTTAAAAAATGATAGTGCACTAAACATTCTCTCATCCTCCATTGATCCAAAAATCATGGTTAGACACAAATCCGCTAATTTGAAATATTTGGATATGTTTTCCTATAAGTATTGGCTAGCACACAAAATAGTCCATAATCTTGTTATTGCACCATATTCTAGAGGATTCTCCAAAGCGCTAAATTGATTCCAAATTGTTTCAGCGAAGCGTGTGGCTTGTTGAAACAATTTTGATTGATCCAAAATACCTTCAACCTGTTCTCCATGTATCTCGACCTTCTTGCAAAAGTGGTCAACCAAAGTATTTAATTTTTCCACAAAGTCACATTTTAAAGTAGGTTGACATATTAAATTGTTCCAATATTCAGGGTACACCACAGACATGGCCTCCAACAATTCATCTTGAGGGAATCATTCTCTTATCTCCGATGACAGTGACTTTCCAATTTCTATCAAGTCACGTCTCACTAAAATGAAAACATTGTCAAATAGGTCTCTTAACACATGGCGCTCTTTGGTGGTTAATCTTCTCTTATCAATATAATGAAAAGGAACCATATACCCATGCACTTCCATACATAGTATCCCTTTTTCATCAAACTTCAAATAATTTCCAGTATTTTCTATATCAATGATCATAGTCCAATTTGTAAATCGTGGACCTGCGAAAAACTCTGGCATCGTATACAAATTATCCAATGAAAGGCATGCAAATTTTCTTTCATTTGTGTATTCTACAATATACATTGTGTGACTTTGAGACATTATCATGAGGACATTCATTTCATCTGGCATAGGAAGAATTCCAACCAATGTTAATAATTTATTTATGTCAGTTAGTCAAAAGAGAAGATCTTGAGCTTTATCTACACTGAAGCGATGTTCATACATCACCCCTACCAAGGACTGGTACTCAATAAATAATCTTTGAGATGGTCCATTCAATGAGATCCATCTTGTATCAACATCCTTTAATATCTTGTTTCCATTTGTAACACCGTCGACAATTTTTTTAAACTTTGAAAATCATTTGGGACTACGAGAAAAATATGCATAAGCCTCTCGTACAAGATCTTCAACTTTTGAAACCAATGGAAACTTTTTTACTATTTTAAATGCAATATTCATCCTATGAGACATACAATGAATACTCAACATATACGATGAAGTTGATAGTTGTAGTCTAACACAAAGGCCATTCCTTTGTCCTTGCATTATCGATGCTACATCCACTCCAACACATACCAACTTTTTTGTGATCATTAAAGGATCCATACCACCACTTTCCTTCAAACTATTATTAACAAGTTCATAAATATTTTTAGTTGTAGAATTCTCCATCATTTTATGAACCCCAAGTAGATAGGAATGCCTAATATGGTCATTAACCATATAAATRCTCATACAAATCCATTAAGTGTTATCAATAGTTGTAACCTCATACAAAGACAATGACACAAACCTAGCACTTGCAATCTTATTTTTCATATCATCCTTTTCTACTTGAGCTAGATATTTTGCCCATTCCCAACCACTCGTTAAAGACCAATGAGAAGATGGAAAGTTTGGAATTTGAAAAAAAGATAGATATTTCATGTAATCTGGATAGTTTGTCATAGGACACCCTTTAGATAAGATGTGAAATACAATGCTTAATTAAATTGTCTTGGATAACAAATTTCTTTCCATCGTCTTTTTTAATAGAGATGTGATGGTTCCTACACCTGCCTTGAGTTTTTTCTTACTTATTAAATATTCATTATATTCATCATCATATTTGACATGTCGACATTCCTCGAAAGATTTCCATTTGACAATAGATTTATCCTCGCCATCTACAATTTTCTTTTCATAAACCTTTCCTACATGCTTCTCAATTGTATCTAACTTCATCTGAAATGTCGTTGGCGTGCCAAGTTTCCAACTACATATATTGCATATAAATTTTGGTTTCTCTTTCTCATTTTTGGGGGGTAATGGATCAATAAATGGAAATTTTGAGACCCAATCTGGTTGGAAGCCTCTCCCTATTTCCCATTGGCCCTTTTGTCTTTTCTGTGAATTGGTTGTGCTCTTTTCCAATGAAATATTTTCAACATTTGTACTGCCAATTTTTTGTGAAAATGCATTTATCTCACTTTGATCACCAGAGGAACATATTTCCTTATCTATTTTTGGATATTAGATGCATTCTCACAAGAGTTGACATCTGTTTCAGTGATAGGTTTCTCAAAAGAGCTTGAAGCATGAAGAGAATGTGGATCCTTGGATTGAGGTCTTTGAAAGTATGATGATAGATCATTTTGTCTTGATCTTTTCTTCCCATGATTGGTGTTTGACATC